>PVJH01023415.1:0-34884 GCA_004026705.1 Nesogale talazaci | reverse complement strand
ACACAAGCTCTTATTTGAAGGACGGGCATCAAAGGAGTAGGTTGGGGGAGAGTCCGGGCAGTGGCAGTGTACAATATGACAAAACAATAACAATGTATAAAGTATTGAGGGTTGGAGGGGAGGAGAGACCAGGGGAAGAGGGGAAGGAATGGAAAAGCCGATACTAGGGGCTTAAGGGAAAAGGTGGACGATTGGAGAACAATAATAGAAGTGGACATGAGAAAAAAAAAACTACTGACTTCAGTACAGAGTACAACTTTGTATCACTCACTGCCATTGTATCAAACCCTGCTCACTATAAGACCAATAGATAACATCATGATAAATGGAGAAAAGATTGAAGTTGTCAAGCGTTCCATTTTGCTTACATCTGTTTTACTTGCTTCTGTGGAAACAGCAGTCAAGAAATCAAATGCTATATTACATTGGACCAGTCTGCACAAGATTTATTCTAAGTGTTGAAAAGAAAGATGTTACTTGGGCCTCTACTCATGTACTCCCTCAATGGAAGAATACTTTGTTCTATTAAACTGGCATTCTATGATGCTCACCTTTCCAACAAGGTCCCTAAAGACAAAGGGAGTGCATAAGCAAATGTGGTGAAAAAAGCTGATGGTGCCCAGCTATCAGAAGATACAGCATCTGGAGTCTTAAAGACTTGAAGATAAACAAGTGGCCATCTACCTCAGAAACAACAAAGCCTGTGGAAGAAGCACACCAGCCTGTGTGATCAAAAGATGCCCAAGGGGATCAGGTATTACGTATCAAAGAATAAAAAATTAAATCATTGTGTTAACCCCTTCCTGATATAATTGCTAAAGACAAATGTGTGCATAAGCATATGTGGTGAAGAAAGATGATGGTGTCCGGCTATCAAAAGATAGAGCAACTGGGGTCTTAAACACTTGAAGGTAAACAAATGGCCATCTAGCACAGAAGCAACAAAGCCCACATGGACAAAGCACATCAACACGTGTGATCATGAGATTTTGAAGGGATCAGGCATCAAAAAACAAAAATTCATATCACTGGGAATGAGGGGGAGTGCAGATTGGGGACTCAAAGTCCATATAGGCAACTGGACATTCTTGTACATAATTGGTGCAGGGAGAAGACGGACCAGCCAGGATCCAGTGTAGCAATGATGAAACATACAACTTTCCTCTAGTTCTTAGATGCATCCTCCCCCACTATCATGATCCAAATTCTACCTGACAAGTCCGGCTAGACCAGAGGATGTACACTGGTACAGAAAGAAACTAGAAACACAAGGAATCCAGGACAGATGATCCCTTCAGGACCATTAGTAAGAGGGGTGATACTGGGAGGGTGAAGGAAAGATGGGGTAGAAAGAGATAACTGATGACAAGGATCTACATATAACCTCTTCTCTGGGGGATGGATAACAGAAAGTGGGTGAAGGGAGATGTCAGACAGTGTAAGATGATAAAATAATAATGGTTTATAATTGATTAAGGGTTCTTGAGGGAAAGTGGAGTGAGGAGGGAAGGAAAATGAGAAACTGATACCAAGGGCTTAAGTAGAAAGCAAGTATTTTGAGAATGATGATGGTAACAAATGTGCTTGACACAATGAATGGATGTATGGATTGTCATAAGAGTTGTGTGAGTCCGCAATAAAATGATCTTAAAAAAGAAAGATGTCACTTTGATGTTAAAGTGTGCCTGATCAAAGCTATAACATGTTAATTGCCTCAAATGCATGTGGAAACTAGACAATAAGGAAGACTGGAGGAGATTGTATGCATTTAAATGATTTTGTTGAAGAATATTGAAAGTCACATGAACACCTAGAAGAACAACAAATTTGTCTCCATACAACCAGAACGCTCCTTAGAAGTGTGGGGTGTGAGATTTTATATCACGTATTTTCACATACTTTCAAGAGGGACCAATCTCTGGAGAGGGACAACATGCATGGTAAAGGGTCATCAAAATAGAAGAAGACCCTCAACAGGATGAAGGTACACAGTGGCTGTAGCAGTGGTCTCAATCATAGGAACGATTGTGAGGAAAGGACAATATTTTATTTCCCGAACCAATTAAGTGGCAAGTAACGAAAAGAACATAATCAAGGACACAGCTGACATCACTAGCGTAACCCTTAATTGTAAGACACCGAATGTTTTAGGATTACCTCACAGCAACCTTAAAAGTACTTTTTCTATATCTGTTTTAGAGGTAGAAACTCAGACATGAAAACGTTGAGTCACTTATTCAAGACTCACTACTAAGTAATGTATCCCTGGGTCGTCTTCTTCTCGTGCACACTCACCACTGCCAGAAAAAGTAATAAATCTGTCTTGGAAGAAGTATAGCCAGGGTGCTTCTTTGAAGCTAGGCTGGTGAGATTTCATCCCCCATGCTGCGGAAGGGTCAGGAAAGACCAGGTCCTGGAAAAGGACGTCATGCTGGTAAAATAGGGAAAAGGAAGTTCCTCAATGAGGTGAACTTAGAGTTGCTGCAACAGTGAGGTCCAGCTCAACACATGTGAGGAGGATGCAGGCCCGGGGAGTGTTTCCTTCTGCCCAGAGGTAGGGTCACAGGAGTCCGAACTGACTCCATGGCACCTCAGGACAACCTCTGCTTTCTAGTACGAGGTTTGTTTTGTTGTGTTGTCTTGCCAGTTTACTGATGTATGAACTGACACTTGAAATGATTTTTTTTTTCCAAGTTTGCATTGGCTATCAAGTGATGAAACGAGAATGACCCTCTGTTTCTCTGATTTCAAGATCTGTGAACCAACCCATTATGCCACATTTTAAAAGTGTTTTTTCAATTTTAAGCTTTACTGTGTTTACAGTTAGTCACCAGTAAGCACATTCTCTTTCAAATCTAATAAGAGATACAGCTGAAACATCCTATTCTAAATATTTAAAATATTAATAGGAAGAAAGCCTTGAGTGTGCCAGCTTGAACAGAAAATATTTCCCTCTGTCACATTTGTGGATACCACATGGGACTTTTATGTTTTATTTTTATTTGGTCCTGAAGGCATAGATTAATTTTAACTTTCTCTTGGCAAATAATTGTGCATTCTGGTGAATTTTTTAGCATGGGATAACAAAAAATAAAACATACAAGTAAGGGTATCAAATATACATCAACACATAGTCATGATTTAGCAGAGAAAATGGAGAAAAATCACAGGGCAAAGTCCTTAAGAAACAATCAGGGCAAGGATAAATTAGTCCCAAATCCTACTGATGCTTCAAGCTTCCATTAGTTGTTGCTGCTACTACTTGGAAACTTCCCAAGGTCTTTCCACATATCGTGGAAGAACAGTCTCCTGCACTTTCAAATTTCCCTCCTAGCACTGTATTGAAATTGCTTACTTTGACTCCTTTTTCACTGGGCACCATACTCCTTGAAATCCAGGACTAAAGCAAGTAAAGTTCACTATCATCATGTCAATTCTGAAGCATTGCAAACCTCCTTATTTAGACAAGTCTAAAACATTGCAAACCTCCTGTAGGAGAGCGAACCTGTTGGGTTTCAGAGGCTATAAAGCTTTATGGGATCAAAATGCCTCATTTCCTCCCTTGCAGCAGCTGGTGGGTTTGAACTGCTGACCTTACAGTTCACAAGTGTATAACCCATGATGCCACCAAGGATACTCTAAATCCGGGACTAGTGTTTATTAATCTTGCGTTCTGAATGCCTAGCAAGTTTCATTCATATCAAAGCACTCATCAAATTAGTTTTAAGTCAACAGAATCCAAATAAAAAAATTAAAAACCTGCATCATGGATGCCATTTGTGCTACCCAGGGATTCTGTGAGCTGGTGAATACTGAGGACTGGTAGAGATTAGCATCAAATGAGCAAACAAAAAAAATTCATAATGTGCTTAAGCATGTGGAAAGGATAAAGGACCACAACAATAACTGTACTTTTAAATTTATCATCAGAACCAGACCAAGAGAGAGACACTAAGCCGGAAGATTAGAGAGGATTATGTGGTGTTAAGTTAAAAAACTGAAATCTCCCTCTGTTAAGGAGAATGAGCCCTCATCTGAAAGGGGTAGAGTAAACACGTCTCAGAGGAAAGATGAATCCAAACTTAGGCCAGTAGACAGTTAATGTTGATGTAAATGACTGCAAGAGTTAGACGGGTTCCAAATGGGCAACAATCTATGGAGAAATGCTCATGACCACCAGCCATCCAGGAGAGGTACATCAAAGCAACGATGAGATACCACCTTACACCGAAAATAACAGCAGCATTTAAAAGGCAACTCAGAAAAGAACAGATGCTGGAAATACCACAGAGAGATTGGAATCTTCGCACACTGCTGGTGGGACTGCACATATGTCCAATGACTGGGGAAAGAGGTGATGCTGCCTCAAACCAATTTGAATAGCAATCCCAAGCACTTGATATAGCCATCCCTTTGCTGGATGTGTACCTTAAAGAAGAGCTATAGCATGATCCATCATCATGTTAATAGCTGTTCATCGGAGTAAGAAGATGAAAACCATCTAAATGCCCACCAGTCGAAGAATGGATAAAGAAACGTTGATAGACACAGTGAAATCCTAGCGAAAAATTAATGAAAGAACTAAGAAACATCAGACCTCCATGGAATAGGTGGACCTGTAGAATGCTATATTAAGTAAAGTCAGCCAATCACAAAATAGCAAGCACTGATAAAAGGGGAAAAAAGCAAGATGAAGACTTTCATTCCAAAGGGAACAAACTTTGGGGTTGCCAAAGACAAGAGGGTGAGAGAGGGAGGATAAAGCAGTAGATTAAACAGCTAAAGAGTATTGTATTGACCTAGGTATGGTGAGAGAGAGTGATCCATAGGAAAGAGAAAGAAAATCAAGGAGCACGGGTAGGGTAACCTGGGTGGGAGTTGGATGAGTAGCTCACTGTGGAATACAAAGTTGACTGATCGGTAAATCTTCCACCTGAGTTACGATTCTGTAGCATCAGTGGCATAGTAGTTATGTGTTGGGTTGCTGTGATAGATAGGTTTATTGTGCCAACCTGGCCAATAGGAACATGTGGGATTAATCGGGTTTCAGTTTGATTGGAGAGCAAAGAGATAAATGGCTTGGCAGCCCCCCACCCCTTGCTCTATGGTTATCAGACCAGCATTCTGCTACTTTAGCTAATTCTCTGCGTCAGCTTTGAGCTACATGACCTGTGGGACAAACCAAGCTGGGGGTCTTGTCACTAGAGCTTGATGTTCCTTTTGGTCCTTCTTCACCATGGTGCTGGTGTGCACATCGCTTGAGCTTGAGCTTGGTGGATTCTGTCGCCTTTCATTATTTGAGCTAGGTAGCCCATCCAGGCTGTTTGATTAAGCTCCTGAGATGCTGACTGCTGATGATCTGCCCTGCTGTTTGCTGTCTGTGGGTTGATTATGCCTGCATTGCCTGAAGGAAGACTCAGCTGTCTGCTTCCTTGCCCTTGGACCCGGCAGCCCTCGTGGGTTGAAGAACTTGCAGTATATCAACTTACATGGAAGTGAGTTGTACTGAGTCCTCTGTACTGCTGTGTGGACATTAGCTGCTATATTCCTTCATGTTGTATAAACTTACTCATATATTTATATATGCACACATATATATGGTATAGATCGGTTTATATGAGGATAGGTTTAAACTTAACATTTTATACACACACACACACACACGCACACACACTTTTGTTTCTCAAGCTAACCCTACCTAACACTGTTGCCAACTTCAAGTCCAGCAGTTTGAAATCACCAGTTAATCTGCAGGAGAAAGATGGGGCTTTCTATTCTTGTAGGGTGCCAGCTTTGGAAATCCAGAGAGGCAGGCTGACCTGTCTTGTAGGGTGATTTTGAGTCAGAATTGACTCAGTGGCAGTGAGAATGAGTGAGACAATTGAAAAATAAGGTCTCTTTTTTAATGGCACAAGTGACTGATTCAATAGAATTCACACTGATGATTTCTGAGGTCAGTGATGAATGAGGTGACAAATGTCCACTGAGAACCCAGCAGGTTACACTTTTCAGCTCTTTGAAGCAGTGACTGAGTTTGCTCATCTTTTCCCTCTCCTCAATTTCTAATATTAATCCTCAAGCCCTGATTGGACTACCTTTATGATGAGGTGTAGTGCAAATTGTTCATGTACTTTGATGATAACCAAGAGGATGGGGTCTCATGTGCACCTCAGAGAAAAAAGGCATGGTTGTCTACTTCCCCAAAGTTGGTCATTTCAAAACTCTGAGCACAGTTTCCCTCTGACACACATGGGGTTGTCTTGAATTGGACTCACCTTGACAGCAACTGGTCGGTTGTGTTGAGTTGCTTTAAAAAGTAACTAAAGCATTGGCACCCACATTGCCATTATAGGGTCACTACAGGATGGAACTGACAAGCTGACACCAGAAATTTGTTTACTGGTACGGGACAGGAACTTGCTGGTCTTTGGAACTCTGAGCCCGTGTCTGGGCTGACCAGTGTAGACTGGCCGAAGTAACTGGGTGATCTTTCTTACTTAAGTATAGTTCCCCTCTGTTCTTATGTCTGAATTCTTCTGACAGCTTTTCTTCTTTTGTTTCCCATGCATTTTCACACTCTTCAACTACCCTGTTTCCTTCCTTTCTAAAGTCTAACCTACCTTTTTTGGGTAAATAGGAGTACAACCATTTCTTTTTATTTCTCATCCCCTCATATACCTTTCCTAAAATGCATATTGTTCTCTTCCTGTCCCCTGTCCTGAATCAGCCTCAGGAATAGAAAACAGCTATGTTAGGAAAAAATGCCTCAGCAAGTGGAAAGGATTAGAAATCTGTATGAAATGGTAGCTCACTGTGGTTGCTTTTAATCTAAATGAAGGGCATTTGCCCTGTTTCCATCCTAGTCAGAGGAATTTCAGATAAATTCCTTATCCTGCCATATGGAAATAGCTGGGTTAGATGACTGTTAGCAACTCAAGCCTTTTTATTAAACATTTTAACCTGTTTTTGATTAAAAAATACTTTAACATCATTTTGTTTTATAGAAGGTTTGGGAGCAGTTCTAAGCTATAGTACGTGTACTTCGATACATTTCATAGAATAGAATGGTGGGCTAAATTGTAGTTTGTTTTTCCAACATTTAAGCTATTTTCATCCTAGTTACAATTCCACTGTGGGTTGGATTGACTCACCAGCCTGTTCATCTTGCTGAAGCTTAAGATGTCATCTTCACCCAAGTTATTTAAACACAATTCAGGAATCATAAAGAGAATTTTAAATGGAAACTTGAATGTGTAAGCTGAGATTTGATACCTTGAAGCAACTCTTTCAGCAGTTTGCCAAAGACCTTGTGGATCTTAAAATAACCTGTTTCCTTACCAACCAGATTTGGCAGCTTGAGAGCTATTTTATTACAAATAAAGACAAATATTTTACTAACTCACAAAATGTTGACTTTTGTTTTGGTGTTGGGTCTTGTTTGTTCTTATTTTTAACTGGAAAAGATAGTATATTGGCCATCCAGCAAATAGCTGGCAAGAAATTATTCCCTTATTCAGCATTATAGCTAGTACTTTTTGAATACAAGTTATATGCAAGCTACTATATAGAATATTTCTGGTAATGAAAATACCTGCTCACAAGCAGTAGGAGGACTGAGACATTATAATATGGCAAGTGTCATAGATATCTTGCTAAAGGGTCCTGGGAACTGAAAGCTCACATAGGTTCTGTGAGTGACTCAGAGACATCCTTAAAGGAAGTCAATAGAGATTTCAATATGTGAAGAGAGGAGAGGAGAGGGGCACAGTGTGGATGGCAATCAGGGAGTCTTGGTTGGGCTTGAGTTTTCAGGAAATCAGCGGCAACAGTTATAGAGGTAATGCTAAATCTCACTGGGTCTTCACTCCCACATGCAATTTTAATAAGTAGTGGGGGGTATTTTGTTCTTAATTCACCCTTTCAACAACTTCAGATTTTGCCTTGGGTTAATTTAATTTATCTGGCCCTGGTGTTTAAGCTTGATTGCGGGAGAAGCAAAATTAATTGGAATTTGGAATTAAGAGGGTGTTCTTGTAATCTATTAAGAATGAGTAAGAGCTGCACTAGACTAGGAGAAGTAGGATAGGAAAGGGGGTATGTAATGAGGGATGTTGTGCAGTGAAGATTGTGAGGATTTAGAACCTGATTAGAAAATGAGATGGAAGAGGAAAGGAAAAGGAAAGGTCAACCTGAAAACTGAAACCATTTTAGAAAGACGAATTAAGCAGAACAGCTGGTGTATGGCAGAAGGTGGCTTCAGCTTTGCCAGCCGTGTGTGTACATGTGAGTGTATGTGTGTTCTGCAGTGGACAGTTAGAATTATGAAATTGGAATGACGTGAAATGTTGACTTTCGACTCATTGGCAATTAGGAAATAGAGGGAAGTGTAGGAGTGAGTATGAATGCCACGGAGTGTGTAGCGGAGACGACCAAAGATAGAACTTTTCGGAGAAGATGGTCTCCTTTTGGGTGATGGAAGGAGAGAGCCTAATGGAAACAGTCAGTGAGGTCTGGGGCCAGTCCGGGAGATTTAATGTCTTCTGGCAATGAGTTTCAAGTAAGGAGGGATTAAGCAATGTTCGTGGAAACAGAGACTCGAGGAAGATGAGAATTTTATAGAAGGGAAAATGAAGTTTGATAGAAGTTTGTGGGTGACTTTCACAAGGATATTTTCAAAACAGTGGGTTTCTGGAATGCATTTTGGGGTCCATTTTGTTTGTGTTTGACCTACTAAGTGTTCTGGCTTTTTCCGTGTCTTAAAATTAATATAGGCCATGAAGGAGGGTGCATGTCTGTGTGAGGGAAAGACCGTGCCTGTGTCTTGGGTCCTGGTAAATCTTATAGAAGCATGGATGCCATTATTTAGGCAATATACTACTGTGAACTTACCTTTTATAAATAAATAATTTATTGAAAACATTGTCAGACAAAAGAAAATCTCCAGATTTTTATGTTAATTAACAAAATTTCTACCCAAATTATTTTAATTAAAAAGATATTCTTGGGCTGAGCCCTGGTGGTGTAGTAGTTGTGTGTGGGACTGCGGCCCACTGGGTTGGTGGTTCAAATCCAGAAGCAGCTCTCATGGCCTCTCCAGCTTCAGAGGTCTGGCTCCATCAAGGCAAAGCCATGTGGCTTCTCCTCCGGTTCCTCAGATGCTGCCATCTTGTCTTGTCCGTGATTCATTGTCTCTGAGAACTAACTCCCAACAACCAGGGAGATAGCTTCTCTTCTCCACGAGGGAAATATCATGAGATTTCTCAGAAGTCTCAGGAGAAAGCCATGCCCACCCGGAGGCCTCACTGGCTACCCAATGGCTATCTCCAGATTAATAGGCTAGACTCCACCCTTATATTTCAATCATAAAATTAACATAAGCACATGACTGCCACACTGTGGAAAACTAAAAAGATAATCTAATTTTTCCATGAGCGTCTTGAAACTCCTTTGTAAGGACCATAAGACTCTGTATATAATAATAATAAAATTAAAATTTTAAATCAGAAGCAATAAGCGTCACGATTTGTTATCCTTAAAAGTGTGGTTCTGGAAGTTTCTTTATTTTAGACCTTCTTGACCATGTATCCATGTGTAAGCACAATTGTGTGAGATTATATACCAGTATATTCTCTTCCGCCAGCCAGAACTTAAGATTATTTAGCAAGTGTTTCCAGGGTGCTTACTGGATGCCTGGCAGTGTGTTAGATTGCAGGAGTATAAAGATGGTTAAAACAAGACCTTGCTTTCAATAACTTCACAGCTTAATAGGAGCAAGGGGTACTGATGAATGGAAAATGCTTTCGAATATACAAAAATAGAGGGAGAGGCAAAGGACTGACAAAAGAGTGGATGTCAGTAAAGGATTCAGTCAGGAAGTCGTGCTGGAGCCCAAAGTGGGCAGAAGCTGTTCATGTGAGCCAGGCAGTTGAAGGCAATAGGAAAGCTCATACCAGGCAGAGTAAGAGCCTTGCAAAGAGGCCTGAAACATATTCTAGAAGAGCAGAAATTTCAAGATGGAAGGAACATAAAGTTTGTGGTTGGGAATTCCCGGGAAAAATGTCGGACAAGTGTGCTTAGGCTTAGATTCCCTCACATCATTTCTGATTCACAGTGACCGCACAGCATCGCTCGGTCCGGCACCATCTTCACACTTGTTCTTATTCACTGTGCTTTGCAGCCACTAGGTCAATTCCTCTTGCCAAGGGCCTTCCCCTTTTTTTGCTGCTCCACTGCTTGACCACGCACGGTGTCCTTTACCGGGGACTGGTCTCTCTCGATACGTTCAACATACAGGAGACGTGTCTCCTCACCCTTCTAAACAGCATTCAGGCCGTACTTCCAGGACAGATTTGTCTGTTCCTTTGGCAGCCCCAGTGCAGGTAGGTTGGCGCGAGCCGTGCCTCGTGATCACTATTGATCGTGCAGATCTGTACTGTGCACTGTGGTAGCCAGCTTCTGTACACACATGACTCTTGAACACGAGTGTGGCCGCTCATAATGAGTTACGCTGTGAGGAGCTGGATTTCAGCACGAATGTTGGCATTTTTCATCTTAGTTAAAGGGGAACATTTGCCATGACTAGCGTGTCTTCTGCGCTTGAATACCTTTGCAGGCTAGCAACGTGAGACACTGCGACACAGAGTCACCCACTCCGTGACTGGGAGAGAAGACGCGCTCTCTGTAATTCTGGAAATGTTGTCACTTATTGATGTGGAAGATTTGTCAGACCAGATACCACATTTTTGGAAATTCAAAGAGGCGGTCTGTTTGCTCTGTCAGAACCAGGGCAATCACTCAATCTAGAAATAATTTTGTTAACAAGTATGTATTTTTGTGCAGGTTTGAGTGCCTGATTGAGGAGGAGAAGCAAGACTTAATTTGATGAGTGGGTGTCAGCATTCCCACCGAATGTGAAAAATTGCCCCTAAATTGAACTAGTTTGCCATCAATGTGGATGGAATTTTACAAATATGAAACTCTGGACCAGAATTTTCAGTTCACATTGAGATTGCTAAAGTATGTCAATTTAAAAATTTTAGTTAGGTACAGATTATTTCATTTCTCTATTTGGAAACATCTTGCCTTACAGGCTCATCTCAAGGTTTTCCCCAGGAAGAAAGAGCTAACGCTTGTCTTTGTGGGCTTCTGCTTGCTTTTCTAAGAAGCCATCATCTGCTCGACTGATTGAGAGCTTGACCTCTTGGGGAAGCGGATGTGATATTTCTTCTCTGATATTTCCACAGCATCTCAAACAGTGCCCAGTATATTGTAGCGATCTCAAGAACAATTGCTGAGTTCAGTTGATGAACAAACCCATATTCAATTTGTCGTCTTTTGTCCTTCTTTCAGCACCAAAGACCAAGCGATGATAGCAACAGGAGGAGTCATCACAGGGCTGGCTGCCTTGAAGAGGCAGGACTCCGCCCGATCGCAGCATCACATCAACCTCAGCCCCTCTCCTGCTGCCCAGGAGAAGAAGCCGGTCCGGCGACGGCCCCGAGCAGATGTGGTGGTGGTTCGTGGCAAGATCCGGCTTTATTCCCCGTCTGGTTTTTTCCTCATTTTAGGAGTCCTGATATCCATTGTAGGCATTGCAATGGCCGTCCTTGGCTATTGGCCCCAAAAAGAACATTTCATAGATGCGGAGACGACATTGTCCACCAACGAAACCCAGGTAATTCGAAACCAAGGCGGTGTGGTGGTGCGTTTCTTTGAGCAGCACTTACATTCGGATAAAATGAAGATGCTCGGCCCTTTCACAATGGGGATCGGGATCTTCATTTTCATATGTGCAAATGCCATCCTTCATGAAAACCGTGACAAAGAAACCAAAGTCATCCACATGCGGGATATCTATTCCACAGTCATAGACATCCACACCCTGAAGGTCAAGGAGCAGAAGCACATGAATGGCGTGTTCACTGGGCCAGGAGGAGAGGGGGAAGTCAAGCAGAACGGGAGCCCCTGTGCCTCGAGATTGGCCGCCAATACCATTTCTTCCTTCTCAGGCTTTAGGGGAAGTTTTCGAATGGACAGCTCTGTGGAGGAGGATGAACTAGCTTTAAATGAAAGTAAGGGGTTGGGCCATCTTATGCCCCCTTTGCTTTCAAACAGCTCTGTCTCCGTCTTCGGCCTCTATCCCTCTCCTTCCAGAGCTACTGATGAGAAGACCGGGCCTCCCAAGAAGTGTGAAACAAAGTCAATCGTGTCATCATCCATCAGTGCGTTCACATTGCCTGTCATCAAGCTTAACAACTGTGTCATTGACGAGCCCAGCATAGATAATATCACTGAGGATGCCGATCACCTCAAAAGCAGGTCAAGGAATTTGTCGATGGAGTCCCTTGTTGTTCCTTCACCGAACACCACCTCGTCCTTCCAGCCAGTCAGTATGATGCTCCCAAGGAATAATTCCATTGGTGAGTCTCTGTCCAGTCAGTACAAGTCCTCTATGACCCTCGGGCCTGGGACCAGGCAGCTCTTATCTCCAGGGGCTGCTAGAAGGCAGTTTGGGTCCAACACATCCTTGCATTTACTCTCCTCTCACTCCAAATCCTTAGACTTAGACCGGGGTCCCTCAACTCTCACTGTCCAGGCAGAGCAGCGGAAGCATCCAAGTTGGCCACGGTTGGATCGCAGCAACAGCAAAGGTTACATGAAACTAGAGAACAAAGAAGACCCAATGGACAGGCTGCTCGTGCCCCAAGCTGCCATCAAAAAAGACTTCACCAATAAGGAGAAGCTCCTTATGATTTCACGATCGCACAATAATTTGAGTTTTGAACATGATGAATTTTTGAGTAACAATCTAAAGCGGGGAACTTCTGAAACAAGGTTTTAATGTTTTAAAAAAAGTCACTTTACAGGCTATATATTTTAAAACTATTTTCACAGGTGTTTCTTTGTTGAAGTATTATTTGTAAGCCCTTTGCATCAAATGGTGGGTTTAGACCTGGCTGTCTAATTCCCTAAGGAAGACAGTTGCATGTTGGAGTCACTTAAATAACCGTGATCTTCTCTGTCAGCCCAGATGGTTTTATGTTTCTGTTTCTTTAAAAAGCATGAACCCTTTATTAAATGCAATGGCAAAACACTTGAATCCAAATTGAAACTCATTTTTTTCCCATCACTTTAAGTTTTTTCATTGATTGTTATAGACATGGAATGAAGTTCCCATTACGGAAAAGGTAAGGTACCAAAGAATGAACTAGAAGCACTAAATTCAAATGCAGGCAAAAACCTAGCCTATATTTATGAGTGTGAGTACAACTCCTAGAATGTGACTTTCTGAAAGACAGCTTGTATATAAAATCTGTTAAATTATTTTAAAGGAAGAAAATCTAGTTTTTGTGCGGGCTAGTTAACTAGCATGGATCACCCCGATGGGTTTGTTCGGTGTGAGCCCGAAACAGGTGCTGGCTAACTTTTTGTGACTTCTACCCAGAGCTCGGGATAATATGTTTGCAACATCAACTGGGTTTTAATGCTCTCCTATCAAGCCAGTTCCAGCTCAGAACGAACCTAGAGGACAGAGTAGAACTTGCCCGTGGAAGTTGATGACCACCACTTTCTTCCCGAGGATGAATTCAGACTCCTGACCTTCTGGTTAACAGCCAGCAAGGGCTGCCTCACTCCCTGTGTCGCCAGCCTTGCCCGGCTCTGTTTTATTAAGAGATCATGTTTGTAAGAGCCAGGGGTGAGATTGTCAGATATTCGTAGGGATAGATATCAAAATGATGGTAGCTATAACTTTATTCAGAGTCCAAATTTCTTTGAAAACTGATTGTAAAGTGAATAAACCAATATAGTTTTTAGAAATGCTACTATGATGATTAAATATGTGAAGAAAATCTTTAATATCAAATTTGGGAGAACACATAGTACGCTGGTTAATGCTAACTAGTCTCAGTTCATTTTTAATTAAGCAATTTTGTATCCAATCCATTATTCAATACTCATGTTCATATCTTTGTTTTTCTTTATTATTTTTTAGCTCCTGTTATTGGGAAAATAATAAAGTAAGGTGGACATTATTTTTAATCTTGGAAGGCCCCTAGTTTGGTGGCTCAAGAAAATACAACCCATGTTTAATTACCTTGACATTTACTCCGTTGTTGTAAAGCCTTAGGATAGCCCCAGATAATTTTTTAGAGTATAAGACATTTCTGGGGTTGTGGTTATTGTTGAAAATGATAAATATAAAAATATCAGACTATTGTCATGCTTCCCATTAAGGTGACATAATTTTAAGAATTGTTTAATGGAGCTCTCAGGAAATTTCATAGGTTGCCCCTGTCACCCCAAAACCTCGGTGTTTCTGGACATCAGTATTCACAGTTATGAAAGAGCAGATGGAGATACATCTATAGCTTCCTTCAATCTCACCTTTTGTTTGTGTCGTGAGCTTTTCCGAACCAAGATGCAGTGTCACTTGTTAGAATGTCAAGCGTGTGTATCATAATAGAATGGGCTTCCTATTTTGCTAGAAGGCATTTAATAAACTGTTCTTACAAGATGCTTGTGTTCTCACACACTTCCTTATTTTCTGTAAAGTAAAATGCATGTCTTTGTTTAAAGCATTTTTTCTAAACATTCAGATACACTCTACTGAGGACCCTTGATTTATTAGCATATATGATAGGGGCTATATTTTTGGTTTTGGCTTCTTTCTTTAAGCAGTTTTATTGGCATATCATAGGAGCCCTGATGCTGTAGGTACGGGCGAAACATGGGGTTCCAACCTGCATGCTCAGCACTTCAAAGCCACCCGCAGCTCCACTGGAGAGAGACTGCGCTTTCTACTCCTGTCACCAGCTCCACTGCAGAGACTGCGCTTTCTACTCCTGTCAGCAGCTCCACTGCAGAGAGACTGCGCTTTCTACTCCTGTCAGCAGCTCCTGCCTTGGAGTGACTATGAGTCAGCACTGGTCAGTGGCAGTGAATGCTGAGTTCCCTGTGGTCATTGTTGAGTTCTTATTGGCTTATAATTTGCACAATATACCCTTCAATAGCTCAATCACATAAGGATTGTTCAATCGTCACCACAATTCATTGTACAACAATTTCCTCTTTCTTGTACTCAGTGTTATTCTTTCTCCCAACTTCTCTGTGAAACCCCAAAGAAACTATTAATCCAGTCACTGTCTCTAAGGAATATACTGGTGTTGCGTTCATAGACAGAAAAACATTAAAAAACAAAAACTGAACAACAGTGGCATATTAAAGGAAAAATCTTAATCTAAAAGAAAACAGAAATATTAAAAACTAGAACAAATCTAGAATGAGTCTGAAGGGAGATCCAATCATAAGGTGTGAACATTTTAGTGTAGCTAAATCTGCAGTCATTTCCTTTCCAATGCACTTTGTCTGCTAGCAAGGCTAGCAAGCGGTCTTATCTGCCTATTGAATTAGACTGTTTTCATATTCTGTTATGTTGGGATCTTCACTCAACATTTCATTAACTCCCAAGGAATATGCCGGTGACACTCCCAGGTTTGAAAACAATAGCTCTCAACACCCCTGATGAAACACAAAGCTGAAACCGTAGAATTTTCTCAGTTCACCCCTAAAAGAGACCTAGCAATTTGGGAAGCGTCAGGCAGGATGGGGCTCGAAGACTCCATCCCAAAGGGCTGGTTGTAGATTTTGCTCAGCCTTCTCTCCATTAAAACGTTTGAGTTTGTAAAAAACCTCCCAAGCAAATAAACTTTATTAAATGACAATTTTCTCATTTTAAGTGAATCAAAGACATTTGTTGGTAATTAAACTTCAAATGAGTATGAGATAGCTAACCTTATCTTATTGATTTGCTTATAATTCTACCTCGAAGCAGTGAAACCTAGGGGCTTAATTTTACTTATTTCCTAAAACTTTTATAAATGATTCGGTACTCCTTTTTTCTTCTAGAAAACCCCTAGAGTCAGGCCCATGGGCCAGCTGCCTGTCACCCAAACAGCTCAAGGCTGCTCTTTGAGACCAATGGGCCTCCAGTAGTTTTACCTCTCCAGCTGGGTAACCTGAGTGAACCACTTAATTTCTTAATTCAATTGCTTTCTTAATTTCAAGAAATTAGATGCCCCAACTGTGAAGTGAGGTGAGTCAGAACTCCAAATACAAAGAAAGCCCTTACTAGCTCTAAGGGTCCATGGTCCTTTCGTCCCCCAGATGAAGTGACTGTTCCCCTTCATAGCTGTTTGCTTTTCAACTGGTGAGGGACAGAAACTGTGATAGATTAGTAAGGCTTACGGACGTTTGATCCAGATGTCTGAGTGTAAATCTGAACTCTGTCACCTAGGGGAGTGGGCATGAACACTGATCCACCAGAAATGCTGAGACCAATGACGGAAGTCTGCCAGTGTGTACCAACCAAGTACCTGTTCTGTTCTCTGGCTGCTGGGGGTTAAATGGGTTCATGCTTCTAAGTTCCTGAGTGGGCATGGAATGGGCATTTCCTATATGCCTGCAAATATCATTTAAGAGCTTTTCAGATCTTTCTTGTGCCCCCTCCCAACCCAAGCATGTTCCCTGTGGTAGCATGAATAATGGAATCTCCAAAGGAGTCTTCATGATCCAGTGGTTAAATGTTGACTACCAACTGCAAGAAAACAGTGGGTTTGAAGTTTTTTTTTGCTTTTGTTTGTGGCGAAAGATGTCCAGTGAGCCCTTGCAGTGACATGAAGAAAGCACTTGTCTGCTATTTATAAGGTCTGTGGTTGGAACTCACCAGCCGGTCTGTGGGAAAAAGATGTGGCTGCTTTTGTAAAGATGGTCATCTTGGGAACCTTCTGGAGCGGTTCTGCACTGTCCTACAGAGCCATTGTGATTCAGAATGAACCCAATGGTAGTCTACTGGGTGTGGTTTGTAAAGGTGTCCACATCGTAATTCCCAGGACCTGCGAATGTTACCTTACATGGTAAGGTGGAATTGCAGATGTGGTTTCAACTGAGGACCTTGAGATGGGACAGTGCCCTGGGTTTTTCCATTGGGTTCTGTGTCCCAAGGGCCCTTACAAGAGGGAAATAAACGGGAATGTGACCATAGAGGAAAAGATGCTCTGGCTAAAGCAGAGAAAGACTGGAAGATGATGAAGGACTGGCTTTGAAGAGGGAGGAGAGGGACCATGAGCTAAAGCAGGTGTAAGCAAACCAGTTCTCAAGCCATACGTGGTTCTTTGTGAACGTACGTGTGGCTTTGAAAGAAGATGGAGGATTTTTAAAAGATATCATTAGCTAATACTATTTATAAAAATTCTTTCAGCTCTTGAATAATTTTTTCAATTGTCGTGAGAGACAGGATTGGCTCTTCCATCTCACATGTTTGCTGACCACTGAGTAGAGTGCAGCACTAGACAAGATTCTTCCCTGCATCTACAGAGAATGAGCTCCACTGACTTATGCCTTTAGTGCAGTGACACTGTTTTAGGGTTTTCTATAAGAAAGTTCATCGGTGTTGCTTTGAGCCACTAAGTTTGTGGTAAGTTGTACAATGGTCATAAGGAATAAACACCCCCAAGCTAAAACTTCTGCAGAACAGCAAATTAGTAAGTAGTAGATTTGTAAGCATGGTCCCATCAGTAATCAAAATGTAAAGATCATCATTTCAATCAACAGGTAAAGCCCCCTTGAAGCAGGAAATCAGTGATTTTTGACAGAATAAAACACCAAAGGCCCATTAGTTGACCAAGGAAAAATCAATCTAAAACACCTTCGGATTTAATTTGTTTCTACTTATGTAATTTTGTTCTTGCACAACATGGATTTGAATGATTCCTTAGGCCCCTATGAGTAGAACTGTCCCATGAATTTCACACAAACTACCCGATCCTTCTCCTACAGAACTGCAGGGGGTCTTTGACCTTCACCCTATCAGTTCAGACATGAGGGCGTAATAGTTTGCATCACCACTGCTGCTTTATATAATCTTAGGGGGAAAGCAATAATATAAACAAAACAAAATGTTTTTACCCAAGCTTATATCCTAATGGCTGTTTGCTAGATAAAAATTTGGCTAATATATTTTTTGCAGTTCAACTTTAATTTACCACAGAAATATATCATGGATGATTTTTTTTTCCAAGTATCAAAAAATCCATCAGGCACGTTAATTGAAATGGGCCAAGAACCTCTAGTGACACACAAGTTCATCTCAGACAAAGAATTCACCTGTTTACCTTAAGAAAACCCCACACATAGTATTTGTTAAATCTTTTGGGGGGGGGGGCAACACTGCTCTCTGATGGAAGTAGGAGGCCCAGCCTTGCTCCTGGAGACCTGCTGCTGGATTTGAACCGCCAACCCAGTGGACTGCAGTCCCACACACAACCACTACACCACAGGGGCTCAGTCCCTACATATAGTATTTTAACTGGCATCTTGGCCTATACTATGATGCATATCCACCTGGTCTATTAAGATTGTTCAAAGATGTGCTACTCGTTCTCTATAATTAGAAACTGAATGAGTAGCCATACATGGATGGTCCCATCTGTATCCTTCAGTGCACTTCCCTTCCAACCTTCCTCCATTCTGTATGCCATCTTCCACTCTGTATCAGTCATTGAATATGTAATATTGATACTGGATCATATCTCCTTTTGCTGATCAAAATCCATTGTCAATTGAATTCAAACTTAATAAATGCAGTTGGTTTTTTGTTTTCCCTCAGTATCCTCTATGGCTCCTGGGACGATTGGCTAAAATAAAGGTCCTCTTCACTGAGGTGCCTTTTACTCCATAGTTGAAACTGTATGAAGATAGTAATTTAAGAATCCCTAAGAAATAGGGCTTGGGCTGAGCCCCTGTGGCATAAGTGGTTGAATGCAGGATTTTGGCCTGCGGGCTTGGCGGTTCAAATCCAGCAGCGGCTCTCAGGAGCAGGACTGGGTAGCGCCCATGACCACCAGAGGCCGTGATGCCTCCCCCCTGAAAAAATAGGGCTTATAGGGTGACAGGAACAGGTCATTTGGCATTTTTACATCAGCAGATCAATGCGTCTTCTTGACACATCCTTAGTAAACTTCTTGACATGTATCACTTTCTGGCCATGTATGAGAAGAGAATAAGTTATAGAGAAGATACGAGAAAAATAAATGTAGAATGTTACTATTCTCACAGCATCAATATGGTTTGCAGGCAAACCAGGAAAATGGTACCATCATAAAGTTGGTACATTCTCTTCTTAATACTTACTACTAGATGATTTTACTGGTTAATTGATTTGTTGGCTGAAATTGAAAATAATCAGTTTCTTTTATAGTCTACTATTTACTGTTTAATAGTTTGAGATTTCTCATTTTTCTAGTACCTCTCACCACAAAATCGCATATATTATGTCGCCAAGAACTTGCATATGTTCCAAATTAAATTTAGAGTTATTTCCAGTGCAAATGTTTATAATCTAGATAAGACTACAAGAGTGATATTACAAAATGCAGGACAATTTGCTAATAAAAGCATGAAATACCCTGGAATTTAGAAACTGTAAAAGGTTGTCACAGGGGCCAGTGGTCATTGTTTCGTAGAATTCACCCTTTCCATATGGGAGATGTGGGTTCCATTCCCAGTGATTACTTCTCATCCACAATCACTACCTGCCTGTCACTGGAGGCTTATGTGTTGCTCTGTTGCTGGATGGGTTTCAGAGGCACTTACAGATGAAGTTGGGCTAGGAAAAAAAGTCTAACAAACTAATTCCCAAAACCAGTCGATAAAAATGCGAAGGATCATGAAGTAGGTGCAGCTTACTGGTTGGAAAGAGACTGGTGGAACCTCCAAGCATATGACCCCTAGTCACGTTTCAGGTATGGACCAGAACTAACACCACCCCCACCTCCACTAGTGAGAATAATCCATTATTAAAGATCAAAGGGTAGCATTTAGCCAAGAACAAAGTAATTGGGGTTAGGAAACAAGGAGGTATGGACACAGGTAAAGGAAGAAGCAGAGTAAGTGATGTCACATAGAGGGAATTGCAATGGAAGAATTGAAACAAAGTGTGTCTGAACTGTGAATGTAAAAGGGCCCTGCAAACTTTTTTTTTTTGGGTGGGGGGGAAGTATCACTGCCCTCTGGTGGTGGAAGTAGGAGGCCCAGCCTTTGCTCCTGTGGAGCCGCTGCTGGATTTGAACCTCCATCCCAGTGGACCGCAGTCCCGCGCACAACCACTACGCCACCGGGGTTCAGCCCGCAAACTTTTTAAAAAATAATCTTTAAAAACCCGTAGATCAACAGTTCAGTCTAATTATGAAAATAGCACAGTCCAGGAAACATTTAGCTCCGTTGTACATGGAGGTATGGCTGACTCTGGAAGCTATTAGCAACAACAACACAGCTGTTAGGGCTGACACCCAGAGCTCACAGAATAAGCATCCAAATCTTGGTCTACTGGCTACCTATATTCCCATTGATTAGAATTCAACCAGTCATTTCAAGAAAAATATCTTTAAATCCATGTACCCAGTCTGGTAATTAGATTGTTGTTTAGTTTTGATGTTTTCAGATACATAAAAAGAGACATACCCATCATTTCAGGGAGAAAATTTAGTGTTGAAATTTTCAACATGTCTTAGAAACATAGTGAAGAATTTATACTAGGTAAGGATTGACAGCAAAAAAGGCCAAGTATGGAATGGACTTTTGATACATACTTTACTCATTGATTTTCTGTATAATTTGCTGTGCTAGCTAACATGATGGCCCCCGCCAAGCCATTACTTCATCTTCTTAAGATTTGTTGAACTACAGTAAGAGCTTTGCATCTACCCACAGCCTAGAAAGCATGCAGGAAGGTGGGGTTGGAGATTCAGAGGAGGAGAGAGTGCCAGATGTTTTCCCACTAATTGAAAACTGGTGCACAACAAAAAGACATATTATTTGTGATTAACTTGGGGATAAAACCAAGTTCATAATTTTTAAAGCAAGTGAGAAAATATTCTTAGTTGATTTTAAAATACGCTTTAGTACACTTTACCCATATTTATTCTGTAATTCATTTGAATTAACTCAGCCTAAGGGTTAGTGAATTAATTTTTAATTTGAAGTTGTCAGATAATGCGTCACCAATAGCTCAAAGCAGTTCAGAGATGATGTTTAAAATGAAATCATGGTTCTGCTGTGTGCTTGTTTTTATTTTTCACTCATATTTTCTATGTTCCTTAGGTAGTTATTTTTTCCTAAAATGTTGCTTTGTGTACTCATTAACAATGTTAATAAACTGAGAAGCCAAATTAATTATGAGCCAGTTTGTTAAGGAATTAGGGAAATATGTATCAAAGGATCTTGCATTTTAGCAGTCTTATAGTTAAAGGGCCACAACAGATGAAATACAATAGATTTGAATAAAGACATCGACACCTAGAAACTGAATCACATGAAGTGTACTCCACACCCACTGTCATCGAGTTGATTGTGACTCAGAGACTCTCTAGGCTATTGTTTGCCTGAGACTGAATCTTTATGGGAACAGGAGGTCTGATTGGTCACCGACAGAGCAGCTGGTGGGTTTTACCTCCACTTTGCAATTAGCTGCCCACTGCTCATCCCATGGCCCTACCATACTTAGTATAGGATCTGGTTAAATATCATGTGCACGTACCCTCACACATTATATATGTATTTTTTTTAAAGAGTACGCACAGTTGCTCTCAAGGGAAACCAAGGTAAAACGACCATATACCTGCTGAGATGCCATTCCATAGGGTTTTCAATGTCTCTGACCTTTCAGAATCCAGGTCTTTTCAATGAGGAGCTTCTGGGTGGTTTAACCATCAACTTTGAGGCTAGCAGTTGAGTACCTAACTGAGCACCACCCAGGGGTCATATAGTATATACATATATGTGTGTATATGTATAAACCAATAGTGAAGCCATGATATATTGACCTGTAAACATAGTTGTATACAGTGAAACACTTTGAGTCAGGCCGATATTTATAAAATAAGTGTTCATTTCAGCTTTGAGGATCCCCAGGAGTGAAAGTGAACATTTTTTTCTGTGTCTTGTAGCTATTTTTGCTAAGGATGACAGGAGAGAAGGATTCAGCAGAGATTTATGGATTTTCAGAATCCATTTGATCCAATTTGATCTGGGACAAAGCAATGAAACTTGATAGAAAGGAAAAATCTATCTGGCCCTGTGGAATGATCGAATAAGAACTGGGAATTCTTTTCCTTCTTGATGTATGGAGAAACAAAAAGAGAGGAACTGAGGGCTGAATCATGCCAACTGTGTCTGGTTCACAAGATTATCTCCTTACACCCAGCAAATGTGAATGTGTATTTATTTTATTCAAAAGTACCACCTCATGAGATAGAGTTTTTTTTCTTTCAAGATACATTTAAAAAGATAAGGAGTTTATAAACTATGATGTCAGGGTATGTGCTTGTCCAGGTAGACTAGAGGAACAAATTTCATAGACATGCATGTGGATATAAGGAAAAGGTTTATATACAAGAGGAACAGGAAATTGAGAAAACATTCTCGCCCAGTCCAGCTCAAAGTCATAAGTCCCATATTAACCCATGTGCCTGAAATCAGTCTATAAAGTCTCCTTCCGACTCACAAAGTCACAGGTCAGTGGGTGCAGAGTCCCAGCGCTGGCAGGGCTCTCCACATGGCTCCTCGCTTCCAGGACTCAGGGTCCATCAACAGCATCCTGTGGTGGCAGAAGCAACTCATCACTGGCAGAGGTCTCCATGTGGGCCACCCCAGTTTCAGAGGTCTGGCTCCATCAGGGCAAAGCCGTATGGTCTCTCCACTGGCTCTTCCAGCTTCTGGATGCTGCCATCTTGTCAGTGATTCATCATCTCTGAGACTAACTTCCAACAACTGGGGAGATGGATTCTCATCTTCACAAGGGAAATATCGTGAGATTTCTGAGAAGTTTCAGGAGAAATCATGCCCACATAGAGACCACATTGGCTATTCAATGGCTATCTCCGGATTAACAGGCTAGACTACACCCCTACATTTCAATCATAAAATTAACATAAGCACATGACTGCCACAGGGTTGGATACTGGTCATAAAATTGAGAAATCTGTAATCTGGAAAATAATTGATGTCACAATAGCTAACCATATTACATCACTATACTTTGTTACAAGTTAATTTTTAAAAATATTTTCTTCATACACTGCAAAATCAAAGTCCCCACAAAATGACTTTTACAGTTGTCAGCTACTACTGAGTTAATAACAACTCATGACAGTCTTATGCACATCAACAGACATTGTGCCATTCTGCATCATTCTCACAATAGACTCAAAAATATGTTTGAGTCTATTATCATCATTACGAGGCAATCTCTGTCTTACCCAGGGTCTCTTACACACCTAGCATTCCTTTACTTCACCAAGCATGATGTTCTCTCCTAGGTCCTTCCTAAGGATGATTTCAAAACAAGCAAGCTAGAAAGTGTTCCGATGTGATCTATAAAACTTTCTTTGACTACTTGTCAGAAGTAGCCTAGAAACCCGCATGAAACCTGCCCTTCCTGTGTGACTTTGCTAGTATTTGAAAACCCGTGTCATATATCCTTCAAGATCATGGGAACACACAAGCCATCACAGTACTCTGACAGATGAGTGATGGTTAAGGGACTTAAAAGACTCAAATAAACAAATCCTCCTTCATTGTGTAGTTGTGCCATTACCTTTAGCTTAGCTTATCCCATGCTCTGAAAGTTCTCATCTAGTCTGCTCTGAGTCCTCTTCTGGATACTGTAGCCTGCTAGTCCCTGTATATGCCTGGAGTCTCTGTGTATCAGAATGGGGAAGTGGGGAAATGTGGACTCTGGGACTGACTGAGACCCAGAAGACTAAAGACTAATGGTTTGGTTAACACAATTTCTAAAAATGAGCCAGGAACTCAAAGGTTAGTAATTCAGTTCACCTATAATTGGATAGTTTTGCCTAAAGCCTAATGTTTTTTTATTTTTGCTTTCTTCATCACAGAGCTTCTGAGAACTAAAACCATAAAAGGAAAAAAAGGGAGGAAAGTCCCTTAGGATGAAACAATGTCTTCTCAAAATTTGAGAAGCAAAATAGTGTGAATGCCTCAATATTCTTAGCCACACTTGAAAAAATCACCAGGGCTAGCAGATATACTTGACCCAATTCAGAGGAGAACCAATGCATCCACTGCTGTTGAATAGATTACAACTCATAGTGGCCCTAGAATACAGAACAGAACTGCTGCATGAGGTTTCCTGAGCTAAATACTTAATAGCTGCAGACAGCCTCATCTTTCTCACATGGAGTGGCTGGTGGGCTTGAACTGCCAACGTTGTAGTTAACAGCTAAACACTTACCATACCGCACTAACAGAGTTCCTTTCCCAGAGCTCCTTGCCTCAGGAATGTTTCAAAGGCATCTGTTTGTTCTGCAACCTTACCTGTCTGCTTCCTATCTCTACTGAGGGTTCGGCGAGGACCAGCTCTCCTTCCCCTTTGGTTTATGAGAGGAAAGGATCTCAGCTGATAACTCAAATCGGTTCATTGATTTACTGATGCCACTTTGAAGCCTTTGTGTCTATGTAGGACTTGTGCACTAGAGATGGTCCAAAACCCTGCAATGAAGAAGGCATTATGCTTCTACAGGCTCTACTTTCCCCCTCCAGGATCCTTCCTCAAGGACCACCAGGACTGGCCTAGAGAGCTGCAACAGTTGGGATGGACTTGACAATGGATGAATAGCACTTTGTCCAAAAAGGAGTATTCCAAAGTAAGATACAGACAACCATTCTTTGTCACGCTATTCCCATTTGGATGTCATTCATTCTAGGAAACTGGACGGCATAGCAGGTGATGTGTTAGGTTCTGAAGCTGCTCCATGGAAGAAAGATGAGGCTCTCTCATCCCGTAAAGACTCGCTGCCTCAGAAGCCTTGTGGTGCTGCTTTACTCCATCTGGTAGGGTCACTGTCAGAACCAACTTGATGGCAGTTGGTTTGGTTTGGGTGGTGGTGTTTAATCCTTATAAGCATAACTCTTTTTTTTCCCTCCGGTAATAAAATTTCCAAATTTCCCTTTGTTAATAAAATTTCCAAAACTAGCACAATTGGAACAGTCTCCTTGTTGAGAAGAGTCTTACTGTCTTTCAGAAACACAACAGCCTTATCAACTCAAGCATACTAGAGAATACAGTGTTCTTGTTTGTTTTGTTTTTCAAATTTTCTCTACATTTCATTAAGAACACTTTCCTTTAAAGCAATACACAACTTTCTGTTCAGTATCAGACGTTGTGGTGACATCATATATATCTGCTGGTTTTGCAAAGTTCTGTTTAAACCATGAAATCACAAACGTCAGATCTCAAGAAATATAATAATCTCGAGATACCAGATTTGAAAAAGCCAAGCACGCGTCACAAGATAATAGAAGTAGGAAAGGAAAATATAGCTTTTCGGACTTCACTTAGGAAGGAGACTTTCACTGCCAAACCTTTCCTTCGATACCCCGAAAGGGTCCTTTAACAACCTCACCTATGGATCTAATGAAAAGTTGTTCAGGACATGGAAATGCAACTCCTTAGTAGGCTTATTGATTCACATAGAACAAAACCTGCACATAATTAAAACATGGTCTGGAGAAGAGGAATTTGGCTCTTGCATCTTTCTGCAAGCCTTTGCTGATCATCACTTGATTATGATTAAATGGGCCAGAAACGATGTGATTACGAACTCCAGTGTTAGCTTACTGGTATTAATCATCTCCAAGGTGATCTCAGTTTCCGTGGCAACCGCAATATTTATTTTTGCACTCCAGCACTGGCTGATCTCCAAAGGTTGGAATGGCAGAGCAATCCTGAAATGTTAAATCTCAGTCATAAATTCCTCATCGGGGATGTTCGAACCATTTTACTATTTACAAGTCTTATTGCTAATCTATATTCAGACAGGTGAGTTGCAAGCGTGTTCTGGTCCAATCCTGCCCTTTGATTCCAGATGATTAGATTTTAAGTTCCAAAGGGCTTTTGCTGACTAAAGAAGAATTCTTTTGCATACAGATTTCCATAATAACTTTAAAAATACATAATGTATCCTATCATATTATATGGAACTATGCCCAGGAGCCCTAGGTGAAACCTCCTCAAGGTAAAAGAAAATAAAGATTAAGCATATCTTTATATTTTCTTCACATCAGAGATATAAATTAAGTCCAACTGACATTGCATTGAAGTTGCTGAATTTCATTAAAGTGAATAAAACTCAATAGTGAATGGTTAATAAGGAAAAGGCTCCATCTTTCTTGTCTCCGTTAGAAGTAAGAAATATTGTAACAGATAGCAAGAATTTCCTAGAAAGAGTTTCTGGGGCAACAGAATAGAGCCAAGTGTCTTACACCTGCAAGTCAGTTCATCCCTTGGAGTCCAGAATGACTCCTGGTGTCAGATTTGAACTTCCCAGAGGACTGTCTAGGCAGGCATCGTCATTGGAACAAATCTCCATGTCTTTCTCCTACCTTTCTAAAGTGTAGTTTGGACTGACAACCTTTCAGTTAGCAGCCCAGCTCTTAACTTCTTAACTCTTCCACCACCAGAATACTTTTTCTTTTACACCTCCCTGAAAAGAAAGATCTACGAGTCTTTTCTGAAAGAACCTACAGCATAAATTCTGGGTTCTTGGCCCTTTGAATTAACACCACTGCTTCTCTCCTTGCCTTGTTCCTTCAAGTCCTTTTTACCCTGTCTGTCTTTTGAAATAACTGATAAGCCTACTAGAGTGGTGAGCTTTAAAATGTTATCTTCTCTAGGTGGTTTTACTTTAATGCCGTTTAGGAACCTTTCGTTCTATCTACAAAATTGGCCTGTCATTTTCCCTTGCAAGAGGACAGAATGGCACCACAAAATGGTGTCTTGTCCTTTTAGAAACCTGTCACTGTCATTGCAGGGCAAGGGGCATGGAGAAGAAGAAGCAAGGGGCAGAGCAGACAGAAGGAAGGTGGTGTCTCCAGGCCGGACGGGTCACTTCATGAGGTCTTGCTGCTGTGGGCACCGGGAACTCTGCTCCAATACTCTAATGAACTTTGTCCCGGTAACTCTTACCCTTTGCAAGTGGTGGCTGCAGAGAAGGCCGGATACAACAAGCTGATTCTCCAGAAAGGAAACTTGAACCACCCTGTGCTCAGAGGAGACCCTGCAAGAGATGGAAGCAGAATTTCAATGAAGAACCATCCCCATAGAACATCAGACTGATTTCAAAGTCAACTGCCATTGGGATAAAAGGAAGGGCTTGAATAATACCATGAATGTAATTAGCTATTTTCTCTTAAAGGGACTGCGTTATCTTTGAGGCTACTATTCAGAAAGTGGACACTCTCATGGGGGAGCCTTTGAAATGGAGAAGATTGATGTTCTTTAAAACAAGTTCATTTTATGAAAGCAGGCCATAGAGCTTAGGTTCCTGGTGGCGGCTGCTCTCTGTTGATTGCGATTGGAGATAAAGACTGAGAACTTTTTATTATTTGGGGTAAAATGAGTGGCCTCATGGTGTTAACCACAAGGGTGGTGGTTCAGACCCAACAGTCATTCTGCAGGAGAAAGATTTAGCTGTCTGCTCTAGGAAAGATTTGCAGTTTTGGAAACCCTAAGAATTAGGGTCCCCCACCCCTGATTTTTTATTTGTTTATTTGTGTGTGTGTGTGTATGCACGCTCACAAAAGCAAAGTCATTCTGCTGCTGTTAATTCCCTCCAACTTGGATTGATTGGTTTTCTCTCGCAAGTACAGCTGTTTGAATCGAGTGCTGATCTGTCAATTGTTTTTTGAATTGTTCAGCTCAATAACTCAACAAACAATAGTTCTGGGCCAAAGTGTAAGATTCAAGTTGAACTAGACAGTTCCTTCCTTAAGGGACCACGCCTCAGCAACTTCCATCTATCTTCTCTCCACTGTCCCTTTTTCTCATCCACCTGAATGTCCTTCTTTTTAATCATTTCTACCCATTAACTGTTTAGAAGCTACAGATTGATCAATGCATTGGATTGAACCAAACTGCTGGAGGAGACTTCTTTAAGGAACTAAGGAGCACGGATATCACTTTGAGGGCTTAGGGGCACCTGATTGAAACCTTGGTAAGTGCATTTACCTCATATACAGATGAAAGCTGGACAGTGAATAAGGAAGATCATAGTAGAATTGATCCACTTGAATTGCAGCGTTGGTGAAGAATTTTGGCAGTAGCATTGGCTATCAGAAGAAAAAATAGAAGTTCAGTCAGAATGCACCTTAGAAGTAAGGTTGGTGAGAATTTGTCTCACATCCTGTGAGAGATCATGTTGATAGAGGATCAATGAAAGAGAAGATGACTTTCAATAATTTTTTTGACCCTGTGAGCACAACAATGGGCTCAAACATGGTAACAATTGAAAGTAGGGTTCCGGATCACACTGTATTCTGTTCTGTTGGACACAGGATCACGATGATCCAAGGACACCAGCACCACCATCACCATAGGATCTATAAAACTAAAAGAACCCAGAGACACCAGAAGAAAAGTCTCAGAAAATGCAAGAGGGAAACATCTTTTATGGAGGCTGGTTTTGATAACTGATCATGTACAATATAAAAGCCCTCGGTTGGGTAATTACTGAATTTTTATATGTAAAAACTACCTCGGTTAATTGCTCTTGTCTATAAAAAGTGCCCATCCTCAGACAAGATTATCCATTTAGGTTAGGTGTAGCCAGAGATTTTAGGTCTGCCTCGGAAAAGAAAAGAAAGATAGTGCAACATACCAGAGCTGGAGCAAGGATAAAAAACCATATCAACCCATTCTTCTGTGCAGTCTATGTGCGCCAGAGCCACCCAAGTGGCCCAGGCAGTGCTAACAGACTGAGCTGTGGTTTAAGGGAGCAGAAACTTTCTAGGAAACTCAAGTAACCTTCTTTAAATTCATGAAAAGTTATTGAAACCCATCCATTCTCCTTACGACCACAGCATTTACTTTCTGGCATCTGTTTAAAAAGCAATACCATTATTTGGATCCTACAAGATTTAGGATATAGATGACCTTTCTACGTGAGCAGAGTAGGTCTGAGAAGAGTACTCAGCAAGCTTCCACAGCACATAAGCATCTGTCACATAAGATAGGTGATGGGCATATGGGTATTTGATGTTTTATCATGCATTAGAGTCTCTGCGAGGTTGGAGGTTCAAGTCTATCGGAAGGACCTAGGAATAAAGGTTTAGTGATATAATTTTTTAATCAGTCAATGCAAACACTGTGGAGTGCAGTTTTACTCTTGACAAACATGAGTTGAAGATAACTCAATAGCAATTTCATTGGTTTAGTAATTCATTCACCTCCCCCCCACCTCACCTCTGAAGACATGATGTACCTAACTGATGCATATGAAGGACAGCACCAGATACTCTGTGAGGGAATTGTGTCCAATCTGACCCCACCACACAGGAGGAAACATTAAGGGCATGCAATCAAGCAGCAAGGAGAGCAAAGCAATGAAATCCCCAAGGAAGATCCATAGTAGAATTTGAGGCCAGGGCAACACCACCCCATCAGACTTGACCAGAAAATACAAAGTTCAACAAACAGACCTCAAGCTGTTTATAGGCTTTTATACTTTTTTATTGTTTTGTTTTATTTTTGTTTATTAATGTTTTTGCATGTCTATCTCAATAAGATAGGTGAGATAAACAATCCAGAGGAGAAAACAAGGAGACTGATGGTTCTGGGAGGACACGGGAGAGGGGGAAGCAGGAGAAAGGAAGAAGGGGTGCCAACAAATCCAAGTGAACAACAAGCGATCTAAAATTGATGGCGAGGAGGGTGTAGGATGCCTGGTGGGGCTTGAAAAAGTGCTATGTACCTGAGAGGAATTACTGACATCTGAATGAATATCAAACATATAGTGAGACAAGAGAAAAGTAAATGGAAATAGAGGGAAGAACCAGAAGGCAGAGGACATTCATAGAAGTCTAAGTATAGGCATGTATCTATGTAAATGTTTTTATATATAATGAGAGGGAGGACTGAGCCCCAGTGGCGTAGTGGTTGTGCGCGGGACTGCAGCCCACTGGGATGGAGGTTCAATTCCAGCAGTGGGGCTGGGCCTCCTATTCTCACCACCTGATAGCAGTGATTGCCCCCCCCCCCAAAAAAAATAAAATAATGAGAGGGAAATAGATCTATGTACATATATTTATATGTTAAGTATTAAGGTAGCAATTGGACATTGAGCTTCTATTCAAGTACCCTCTCAAGGCAAAACAACTTGTTCTAATAACCCAGCATCGTGTGATTCTCACTTTCCCAAAACAATTGCTGGAGAAAAAATGGCTACATAAGCAAGGTTAAGAAAATTGATGGTGCTTGGCTATCAAAAGATATGGCGTCTTGGGTCATAAAGAAACAAGTGACCATCTAGCTGATAAGCAACCAAACCCACATATAAAACTCACAACAACTTGTGTGATCATGAGGTGTTTATGGGAACAGGTAACCAGAACAAAAAATTATATCAATGTGAATGATGATGAGGACAGAGTGGAGACCCAAATCCCATCTATAGACAACTAGACATCCCCTCACACAAGGATCACAAGGAAAAGACAAGACAGTCATGATCTTGTGTAGTACCAAAGAAACATACAACTTTCCTCTAGTTATTTAATGCTTCCTTCCCCTCCTCCAACCCCCCACCCCCGCCTCCCCAACTATTATGACCCTAATTCTACCTTACAAATCTGGCTAGACCAGAATATACACATTGGTACAGATAACAGCTTGCAACATAAGGAATCCAGGGCAGATAAACCCCTTGGGACCAAAAAGGGGAGCAGCGATACTAGGAGGGTAAGGGTCGGGGGGAGTCAGGGAGAGCAGATCACAAGGATCAGCATATGGCCCCCCTCCAAGGGGGATGGATGGCAGAAAAGTGGGTGAAATAAGACTGATCGGTATAAGACATGAAAATAATAATAATAATTTATAAATTAGCAAGGGGACATAGAGGAGGGAGGATTGGGAGTGGGGGAAAAATGAGCTGATGCTAGGGCTCAAGTTAAAAGAAAATTTTTTGACTGAGCCTGGTGGTGCAGTGGTTGTGTGCGGGACTGCGGTCCACAGGGTTAACGGTTCAAAACCAGCAGCAGCTCTCCAGGAACAAGGCTGGGCTTCCTACTTCCACCAGCGCAGTGATGTGAGAGGGAAAAAAAAAGAAAATGTTTTGAAAAAGATAATGACAACAAATGTACAGATGTGTTTTGAGAAAGATAATGACAACAGATGTACAGAAGTGTTTGACATAATGGATGGCTGTATGGATGGGTTGTAAAAAAAAGCTGTAAGCCCCCAATAAAATAAAATTTAAAAAAATTATAAATTATCAAGGGTTCTTGAAGCAGTGAGGGGGAGGGGGAAATGAGCTGATACCACTGGTTCAAGTACAAAGAAAATGTTTTCAAAATGATGTTGGCAGCATATGTACAAATGTGCTTGACACATGGATATATGTATGGATTATGATAAGAGAAGTAAGAGTCCCAAAAAAGTGATTTTAAAAAATGAAAACTAAAAATACATGTCACATATATGCCTAGGGATACATACAATATTTCATTACAATAAATTGAAAAAGTAAATTATCAAGGTAATTCTCATGATCGGCACATTGGACTTTCAGTGTTACTTTTTCAACATTCATTACTACTCCCCACTTTCTCCACATACCTCTTCCTTTGTTACTTCCTATTCTTTCTCCTGACTTCTTTCTTTCTTTTGCTCTCCAACCTGTGTCTCCACCTGGCACTTCCTCCCACTACCTCCCATTCCCTTCTGGTTCAGTGCTCCATTTCTGCAGAGCCTCCTACTCTTCTCTCCCACAACCTGGGCATTTGTGAGCGGGAAGAGGCTGGTGTGGGTAGGCAGTCAGGTTAATTCTAGACGGAGATTTACTTTTTAAATTCTCAACATGGCTCCCAAATTCTCAGATGTTGACCTTAACATACAGTTTTAAATTATGTAATATCTAACTTACTGTTCTAAGGATCCAAGACTATTTGCGAAGGTGACTGGGCATAGAATATTAGTGATTGAATTGTGTTCTCCCAAAATCTATGTTGAATTCTTGGACCTGATACCAGTGTGGACTTGATCCTGTTTGAAAATAAGTTTTCTTGTTTGTGTTCATGAGGGCACAGCAGTCCTGGGTGAATTCTAAAGCTAATTATTCTGAGTTATAAAGTAGGTTAGCCATATGACTGATCTTAGTCTGGCAGTGCTGGTTCTGCCTCTGTGAATAGGTGTTATTGAACGTATTTCCCATCCTCAACCCATATTGTTTGTGTAAACACTGTCCGGTCACTTCAGCTTTTAATCTGTATTCACATATTGTGATCTAAAGAGTTGGTTTACATGTATAATTTCCTTTACTCAACAGTGATTTAAATTCTAATTCATTTGCAGAATAATGATACTGTCAATAAAATTACCTTCTGCCCCGTGGGTATGTTCTCCTATGGTGTTTCTAAAATGAACCAGGGACATTTTATATACAGTAGCTTTATGAATTGGGTGTGGGGCTTATACTTAATTTGTAACCCTAATCTAATAAAACAGTTCTTTTTATTTGTTTGTTTCAAATTTTATTGACATATATAATTCACAAATAAAATTTAGTAGTTTTAACCATATGAGGAAAGAAGAATAATTAGTTCCTTTAGTAAATTATTATTTTTTTAATCCTTTTATTGGAGGCTCATGCAACTCTTATCACAATGCATATATAAGTCCATTGTGTGTCAAGCACATCTGTGCATCTGATGCCCTCATTCTCATAACATTTGCTTTCTGTATAAGCCTTTGATATCAGCTTCTTTTTTTCCACTCCTTCCCTAAATCCTCCCTCTCATAAACCCTTGGTAATTTATAAATTGTTATTGCTTTGTCATATCTTACACTGTCCAATATCTCCTTTCATGCACTTCCCTATTGTCTTTACCCCATAGAGGAGGTTATATGTAGATCTTTGTAGTAGGTCCCCCCTTTCTATGCCACCTTCCCGGGATTGCCACTAATTACTGGTCCTGAAGGGATCATCTCTCCTGGATGCCATATGTTTCTGGCTCCTGTCTGTGCCAGTGTATATCCTCTGTTCTAGGCGGATTTGTAAGATAGAATTGGGATCATGATAGTGGGAAGGAGAACGGATTGAAGAACTAGAGGAAAGTTTCATATTTCATCATTGCTATGCTATAGTCTAACTAGTTTGTCTCTGTCCTGTAGGTATGAAGTCTGTTACCTACAGATGGTGCCCAACCTGTACTCCTCCTCATTTACACTAGTAAAATTTTTCGTTCCTTGAGACCTGATACCTGATAATTATGCCACCTTGTCGTCACACAGACTGTTGTGCTTCTTCTAAGTGGAATTTTTTGCTTCTGAGCTAGATGGCCGATTGTTTACCTTCAAGTCTTTAAACCCCAGATGGTTTTGATAGCCGGGCACCACCAGCTTTCTTCACCATCATTGCATATGCACATTTTTGTCTTCAGCGATCATGTTGGGAAGGTGAGCATCATAAAATGCCAATTTTATTAAATTATTTTAAAGTCATTTTATTGAGGGATTTTATGCCTCCTACCACAATGCGTACATACATTTGTGTGTCGAACACATTTTACATATGCTGCCATCATCATTTTCAAAACATTTTTTTCTACTTGAGTCCTTGGTATCAGCTCATTTCCCCTCCTCCCCAATCTACCTCCCTCATGTCGCCTTGGTCATTTATAATTTTTTTTCATGTCTTACACTTACCACTGTCTCCCTTCACCAAATGTTCTGTTGTCCATCCCCCCAGAACGGGGTTATATGCTGATCATTGTGATTGGTTTCCGCTTTCTACCCCCACCAAGTTATCAGAACAAAGTATTCTTGAGTTGAGGGAGTATTGAATTGAGGTCTAATGTCCATCTGCTCCATTGATACTTTAACATATACATATATGTATATAGATTTATTTCCCTATTGTTGCATTGTTAGTGTTTCACCCCAGTGTGGTGGGGCTACATTGAACACAATTACTGCGCTGTTTCCAGTGTTTTCCCCTGTAGGGCGATTGGTCAGTGAGGGACATAGTGTCTCATGGTGGGGCCCTCTCTGTGCCTTGGTTGCTCAGAGCAGGAATATTATTCTGGGCTTGGTGGGCCAGGCTAGGTTCCACTCTCTCTCCTTCCTGCTTCACTTGCTCCTATGTGCTCTGATCAGATGCTCCCTCTCTCTGAATTGTAGCTTCAGTGCTGTCCACTGTAGTGCATTCTTCTTCTGAGGAGGAGGGGATTGGGGGGAAGGTGGGCGTCTACATAGCTGTGATTGAGGCAGACCTCTCTATTGATTCTCTGATTCATGCTGGTAGAAAATTCTTATGACATGACCCTTTTCCATACTTGCCCTTATGAAGAGAACACTCAAGATATGGGTACTATAGGATAGTGTGAAGAAATCAGGCTATCAGAAAGGGTAATGTCTGGGGTCCTAAGGACTTGCCTTAAAACAAGCAATTAGGTTTCATGTCAACCAAGTCCATATGAATGAAGCATTGTAAATAATATGATCAAAGAATTGTAAATAATAAGATCCACATCCAGAAGGGGGAACAATATTAGAGTTTAAATGTTGAACACCAAGTTTGAAGACACCGATGGATAATAATGGTAGCCCCCAATCCATTTACTGAGCCACCAGGTGGATTAAATTTCTGGTGAATTTCCTCTGCCGTGGTCCAGGAATGATAGTTATCTTTCTGTTGGGTAGAGAGCATTGTAAAGTGGATTATGGTAGATTTAATGAGGAAGCAAATGTGGTGAAGAAGGCTGATGGTGGCCGGCTATCAAAAGATATAGCACCTAGGCTCTAGAGTCTTTAAGGCT
>PVJH01023414.1:0-34787 GCA_004026705.1 Nesogale talazaci | reverse complement strand
TCTGTGTCTACTTATATCTGTGATGCTTTTCCTGTGACCTGGAAAAGTGGAGTTTCCTTCTCATTCCTCTTCTGTACTGATTTCCGTGAAGGCTCTCAAATTGGTCGACATCTTGCTGAAACTCCTCGTTTCTTTGTGTCTTGATCCCTGTCCTTCCCCACCTCGCCCCCCATCCCCTCTCACTTCCCTAACCTGTTCTCTGTTAGCATAAATGCTGTAATCCATCTCAACCAACTGTAAAGCTATATCCTCTATATCCTCACTACATTCTGTAACTTGCACTGAATGTCGAAGCCACTCTGGCCAATACAAGCGATACTTTTTGTTTGTTTGTTTTAGTTTTAATTTTCTATGGTTTATTTGGAGACATTCTTCATGTTTAAGTCCATAAAGAATAAATTCCCATCCATCATTCAAGTACTAGCCTTCTACTTTGATGTTGAGGTCTATTGCAGATGGAAAAGAGATTCCAAGTTCAGACGTAATTTATAGAGATACATTTATTAAAGCTGAAAAGACAGATTAAGAAGAAGAAAAAATTTAAAAACCAGCCCAGGAAGATTAAAATGGACATTCCTTCATGCTCTCCAACCCTCTTAATTAAACACACACACACACACACACACACACACACACACATAAGCTGAAAGGAAATCTGAATATAGGAGATGATCCATAAGAGCCAGAACGGTGTCCAAGGACCCACTGAAATGTCCGCAAATGGATATAGCAAATGAGGGAAATTGTCACAAAGCATGATGGGTGACAGATGAATTCATCACAGTTGCAGGCAGAACTGCAGAATCAGAAAATGGCCAGTGATTGGGACCCATGTGCTACTGCAGATCAGCAACGTGGCTGAGATTGACTCAGTGCCCTCAAACCAAGGTAGTCAGGGTATGTGCCATGACAAGTACCCCAATTTGTATTCAGGTACACTTGGGAAGGATGCCTCTCTTTGGGATGACTCGAAAAGTGGGAATTTTTCACTTTCAAACATACTCATCCTGAGAGTAGAACTTTTCATATTGCCACAAAGAACTTAATGGAGGCCAAATTGATGTGAAGACTCAACCATGGGCTAAGTGTGGACACTCAACCATGAATTAGGTGTGGACACTCAACCATGGACTAGATGTGGACACACAACCATGGCCTAGGTGTGGAGATTCAACTATGGATTAGATGTGGACACACAACCATGGCCTAGGTGTGGAGATTCAACTATGGATTAGATGTGGACACACAACCATGGCCTAGGTGTGGAGACTCAACCATGGAGTAGATGTGGACACACAACCATGAACTAGGTGTGGACACTCAACCATGGAGTAGATGTGGACACACAACCATGGCTAGGTGTGGAGACTCAACCATGGACTAGATGTGGACACACAACCATGGCTAGGTGTGGAGACTCAACCATGGATTAGATGTGGACACACAACCATGGTCTAGGTGCGAACACTCAGCCATAGACTAGGCCTCTCACTGTATACAGTAGCCTCCACAAACCCAACACTCAGAATTTCACCTCTGCTACAGGTTTCAACTGGCTTTGGTTCATATGATTTTCCCACATGGGGTCTATCAAGTGCTCTATCCTCATTATATTTTCTTTCTATGCTCTCTCTGGCCTGGGACAGGCTTCTCCACCTTCCCTCATTCGTAAAGAGAGAACCTAGCAAAACCTAACACTTAGCCTATGTGGGGAGGTGGGTAATAAATACAAGAGTAAAAAAGTTCAGGGATAGCAACAGCGGGATCATCTAAGAAGACTGCCAGGTTCCATTGCCAGTTGGTTCGATCGGAAACACAGAAAGGTTGGAGTGCCCACATCTTGTGTGGCAGCCCTTCAGCTGCTGGTACCAACAGCTCTCTGAAGAGGTCTATCTCCAAAGGAAAACTGCAACTAAATTGTGTCCCACTGCAAGGGGGAGAGGGCTAGACCACACTCACTCGATGCTCCAACTCCCCCCGGCTCAATCTGGTCTTCCGGAAATATTGGCAAAGTGTCAGGGGAGGCTGAAGTTCTCGCTTCATCTTAAAAATGCAATTCCACTGCCGTTGGGTTGATGCCGGCTCATAGTGACAAAACCAGGTAGAACTGCCCTTGTGAGTTTCTGAGACTCTTTTTATTTCTTTCTTAATACAGTATTTATTTGTCTTCCTTCCGTCAAATCCTGAGCCAATGACTTTACCCAGGTTCCCCGGGGAAGTGCAGGGAGAGGAACATTCAGGGTAGACGAGACGTGGGGCAGGAACTAGGGGAGGTGGAGCCGGCTCCTTCACATGGGGAAGAGGATGAGGAAGGCCACCATCGGGCAGAAAAGCCCCATGGCCTCGGGGAGGGCAAAGCCCAGAATGGCGTAGGAGAAAGGCTGCTGCTTCAGAGAAGGGTTCCTGGCATAGCCAATGAGGAGGCTCCCAGGCACAGTCCCAATGCCAGTCCAGAGGCCCTCACGCCAACCGTGGCAGCCCCGGCCCCGATGACCTTGGCGGCTGTGTCCATGTCCCTGGAGACCGTGCTGGTTTGGAAGCTGCGACTAGGGAGAAGTGAGGTCAGGGAACATGGGGGTGTCAAGCTGCTGGAGCCTCGTCTGTCAGTGTCTCGGGTCTTTTCTGCTTTCTGCACCCAAACAGACAGTGGTCGGCTCAGAAACTAGGAGGTGCACCTGACCCGGGCAGGGGTGGAGACAGACGCCTTGGCACAGGCGTACATTTTTAGGGCATGAGGGGCAGTGGCAGGCAAGCTGCTCCTAGTGCAGAGAAGACAGAGGGGGCGAGACTAACTCTTTAGAGGTGTAGAAAATCCCATCTTGTTTCCTCAGAGCAACCGGTAGTTTTGAAATGCTGATCCTGCAGCTAGCAGCCCAACACTTAACCACCCCACCGACGAGGCTCCTCTTTCTGAACCTTACTAGGAATTAATGATATTTCAAGGAATTAATCATCGTCAATAAGAATTTCTTAAACTAAAAAGAAAATCTCAATCCTTTTGTGTTTGTCATGCCACAAACATACCTTTCCTATCCTATTTGTTAGTTCTGCTACAACACAAATCTAATTGCAAAATGGCATTTATTGTCACCAGATTTATTTTCTGGATGTGTTAGGCTGGGTTCTCTAGAGACACACAACCTGCAAGGCTTATGTGTGCAAGTACATACAAAGAGTTTTCTATCAAGAAATGGGACTGAGCCCCGGTGGCGTAGTGGCTGTGCGCGTGACTGCGGCTCACTGGGATGGGGGTTCAATTCCAGCTCCACGGAGCAAAGGCTGGGCCTCCTACTCCCACCACCAGAGGGCAATAATGCCCCCCCCCCAAAAAAAACCCCAAAATCAAGAAATGGCTCACATAGTTGTAGAAAGAGGGTAAGTTCAAGCTGGTTCAAGCCTGTGGGTCAGATAGTAAGCTGGAGGCCTTCCCTGGCTATGTATATACAGGGCCAAGGAACCAGAAAGCAGGACGATGAAGCAGGAAGACTACAGGTAGAAGCAGAAGTGAGAGAATGAACTTAAGGTCAGCAGTCATTGATGGCTCCTGGGATCAGCAGGTGATTTGACCGAAGGTCAGCAAACAAGATGCAGGATGCAGACCCAGCAAAAGTGAGCTAGCTTCCCCACAAAGTCCATTCACACTGAGAGGACTTCCCTGGATTGTGTCAAGGCTGTGATCAGATGAAGAAAGTGGGACTCCGCCCTATTCTTCCCACAACCACTTGGCTACTCCACGGAAGGTCCTACCTTTGCACCAAATTCCACACCACAAATGTGTCTTTGGGGCTGAGTCCCGGTGGCGAAGTGGTTGAGTGCGGGACTGCAACCCACAGGGTTGGCGGTTCAAATCTAGCAGCTGCTTTCCATGAGCAAGGCTGGGCTTCCCACTCCCTCCAGGGGGCAGTGATGCCCACACACACAAAAAGGTGTCTTTGATAAATACAGAAAGTTATAAAAATTCCATAGAGGCTGGGATCAGGAACAAGGCTAACACAAAGAGTTAGGCTAACTTCCAACAGGAACTAAGTTTAAGTCCATGCTGGATAATAGTATCTTAATACTACATTGTCTAAACCAGCGGTCTGCAAACTGTGGCTTGTGAGCCATATGCGGCTCTTTCAGTGTGAACGTGTGGCTCTCAGGGAACACGAAAACATTTGAAGGTTATTATTTCAGATCACCATGATTTCATTTGTTTGGAAAAGCATATTTAAGGGTCGAATGATTTTAAAATTGTTAGGAGGGGCAGGATTGGCTCATCTGTCTCAAGAGTTTGCCAACCCTTGTCCTAAACCCATGTCCTTTTGTTTGTGTCTCTCTTTTTTTGACATGGAGACGTGTTTATTTATAAATCATTTCATTGGGGGCTTGTACAGCTCTTATAACAATCCAGACATCATTTGTATCAAGCACATTTGTTGCCTTCATTTTCAAACAATTTCTTTCCACTTGAACCCTTTGTATCAGCTCCTCTCCCCCCTCCCCCTGCCCTTGTGACCCCTTGATAAATTCGCCTTGCATCTGGATTGAAGGAGCCAAAGCACATCTTCCTCATTTGCAAAATTCCGGTCCTTTAGCCTATCTCGCTGGAATTGAAGAAAGAGCAAATTGTGAAAGTACTATTCTAATATTTCATAGCGCTAGGCAATCCGAAGCACTTACTATGGAATATGGAATGCGACCCAATTTTTTGGAACGAAATATGCTCCGAACCGGATAGACAACATCACGAGACAAAAGATTGAAGTTGTCAATACATTCCTTTTAGTCGGATTCACAGTTCACAGCAGCAGCAGGCAAATGAAACGTACGGCATTCAGCAAATCTGCTCCACAAAAACCTGCCCAAGCAGTAGTCTTTTTAATCTCCTCCTATGATTCGTGGAAGCCAGGCACTGTCTGAGGAGGCCTGCAGAACTGCTGCATTTGAATTATGCTTTTGGTGAAAAATAGTAAAACTCCCATGGACTGTCAGTGAGGCAACAAAGCTTTTGTCTCGGAAGGAGCCATCAGCCAGAGAGAGGAAGGCCTTCGAAGGGACACTGGCTGCGACGGGCTCAGACTGGGCCACTGTGCGGGTGCCGCAGGACCAGGCAATGCTTCCACCGGGCAAATAAATAGTCCGTTCCGTTGTGCGCGGGACCGCCGCACCTGCAACACCCAGCAGTCCGCGGTGCCCGTCCGAGCGTGCGCATGGCTGACGTCCTTTGTGGCTTGCCGGCTGGCCGTCGCGTGCTGATGACGTCAATCCCCCGCGCGGCAGAGCGCACCGTGCGCGTGCGAGCGGGAGCCGCTGCCACCGTCTCCCCGGGTTCTCGTGCCGTGTGGCCCGCGGGCCGCCACCATGAAGGAGACGCCGCTCTCGAACTGCGAGCGCCGCTTCCTGCTCCGCGCCATCGAGGAGAAGAAGGTGAGAGACCCCGCGCCCCGGCCTCAGCCTTCCGGCTGCACGCCCCAACCTGCCGGGCTCCGGCCCTGGAACCGCTGGTTGGGGGTGGGGGGTGGGGCGGGGGGCGGGCGAGAGTCCGGTTCCGTCTTTTGCTAGACTCGGGCCACCCGAGACTGCCGGTGCCTGGGCGCCTGTTTTCCACTCCCCCGCCGAGGCGGAGAAGTCTGGAACCTATTTTCGTTCAAATGCAGAACTCACCACGATCGCTTTTGAAGCTTAAAACAAAAACCCCAAAGCGAGACCCCCCTCGTCTTTCTCCCAGAAAACAGCGAGTGATTTTAAACTGCCCACCTCCCGGGTAGCGTCCGATTCGGATAACCCACTGACTGTGCCTCTTGGGCTTCTTAAGCCGAGCCTCAAACCAAAAGGCAAATTCGGATAAAAATCAGTCACAAAGAAAACGGCGTATTTAAAAACTGGAACCCATTTAAATGGGTCATAAGCGAGATCAAGTGATAGCGTTCACTCTCGAGTGCATGTTACCGAGGGTGTTCACATCTGTTTGCTCGCTTCTCGATGTTTCTGGGGTTGTGGACTCCAGCATAGGTAAGTATAGAGACAATAGCTAGACTAATGGTTCCGTGGGTGTGTGGCAGGCAAGCTGGGGAGCCACGGGGAGCTAATGACGTCAAAGTTCCCAAAATGTGATGAAGAACTGTAAAGTTCTTTATGTAAATGACGTGTGAATTACTTGCCAATAAAACTGCCGGGGGGGGGGGGTGGTGGTGGGAATCGGGCCATCCAGTCAATGAGGACTCTGTCCTGTACGAAAGGGCATAACTGCCCCTGGGGGGTTGGGGGAGCAGAAAGCCTCCCCTCTCTGGAGAGGAGGGCTGGCCGGTTCGCACTGTTTGTTGACTGTGCATCAGCTGCCCACAGCCATGGCAGCAAACTGCACCACCACCCCAGGCCCTGGCAGATAGCTCTTCTCCAGAAAGTTGTTTGGAAAGAATAAATGAGTGAATGTTATGTTTACAGCGGCTGGATGGCAGACAAACCTACGATTATAGGAGCATCAGAATCTCATTTGGAACAGATTATGGCTGTTGTATTGTGGAACTTGGGAAAACAAGGTATAAAATAATTCACTTTGGGTGTAAGTTTAATGAAAGCAGTTTCTAAAGAAACCTTAACGCAGTTGTTTAGAGAATAGCTTTAGATGTTTATACAGTACACTATTAGATACCAAATGTTACTTTTTAAAAAATCATTTTATTGGGGGCTCTTACAGCTCTTATCACATTCCCTACATCTATTGTATCATGAACAACTATTTTCTTTTCACACAAGATTTTTCTGTTTTAATGCCATTTAATATTTTTTCATAAAAAAGTTTTTCTTTTATGTGATTTAAAAAAATCATTGGGGGCTCATGCAACTCTTAACACCATTCATGTGTTAAGACCATCCATTAACTCTTAACACCATCCATTGTATGTCAAGCACATTGTTGCATTTTTTTACCCTCATTCCCAAAGCATTTGCTTTCTACTTAAGCCCTTAGTATCAGCTCTGCTGATTTTCCCCCTTCCTCTGCTCCCTCCTCCCTCATGAACCCTTGATAATTTATAAATTATTATTATTTTGTTATTTCTTACATTGTGATGTCTCTTTACCCACTTGCCTTTTGTCCTTACCCAGGGAGGAGGTTGTATGTAGAATCTTAAAATCTTAAAACCCCTTTCTACCCTACCTTCCCTCCACTCTCACAGTATCACCACTCTCATTACGGGTCCTGAAGGGATCATCTGTCCTGGATTCCCTGTGTTTCTGGTTTCTCTCTGTACTCCCACCACCGGAGAGCAGTGATGCCAATATATATATATATATATATATATATATATATATATATATAAAGAAATTTTTATGCACTCTTGGTCCAATAAACTAAAAAGGGAAAGGTGAAACCTGTTTTAAAATTTTAGGAGACAAATTTATTGTAAGAAGTTGGTTTGGGAGGAAGGATTGTTGTTGCTAGCTCTTGGCTGTTTCTCTCAGTGTACATCCTCTGCTCTCGCCGGGTTTGTACGGTAGAGTTGGGGTCATGATAGTGGGGGAGGAGGAAGCATTTAAGAGTTAGAGGAAAGTTGTACGTTTCATCATTGCTACCCTGTACCCTGACTGGCTCATCTTCTCCCCGCAACCCTTCTGTGAGGGGATGTCCGCTTCTGCAGATGAGCTTTATGTCCCCAGTCTGCACTCCCCCTCATTCACAGTGATAGGATTTTTAGTTCTTTGGTGCCTGATACTAGATCCCTTAGACACCTCATGGTCACACAGGCTGGTGTGCTTCCTCTGTGTGGGCTTTGTTGCTTCTGAGCTAGACGGCCACTTGTTTACCTTCAAGTCTTTAAGACCCCAGATTCTATGACTTTGATACCAGGCACCATTGACTTTCTTGACCACTTTTGCTCACGCACACATTTGTCTTTAGTGATCATTTTGGAAAGGTGAGCATCATGGAATGCCATTTTAATAGAGGAAGTACTTGAGTGGAGGCCCAGTGTCCATCTGCTGCCTTAGTATTAGCCCTATAAGTTTATGCACATGGACCTACATGCCTGTATTTAGACCTCTAAATGCCCCTTGCTTCCTGTTCTTTCTGGTCTTTGTAAATTCTGTAGCCAATCAGCACTGACTGACTGTTTCTTCCAGCACTGCTGTGGCTGTGACCATCTCTTTCTTTTACATCGTAATGTGAAGAATGTCAAGATTTTGAGCATCTTTCCCTCTTTATTGCATGAGATGAGAATTAGGTTTATGAAGTAATTATATTTGGTCAGATAATGGTAACAAACTGTGCCATATAAAAAATTTTAAGAAAGGGCTGAGCCCCGGTGGCATAGTGGTTGTGTGCGGGACTGCGGCCCACTGGGGCTGGGCCTCCTACTCCCACCACCAGAGAGCAGTGATGCCAAAAAAGAAAAAATATATATATATATATTAAGAAAGAAATTTTTATGCACTCTTGGTCCAATAAACTAAAAAGGGAAAGGTGAAACCTGTTTTAAAATTTTAGGAGGCAAGTTTATTGTAAGAAGTTGGTTTGGGAGGAAGGATTGTTGTTGCTAGCTCTTGGCTGTTACCAATAGGTACTTTATTCTTAGATGTATTTTATTAATAGATAAGTAATTATCACCTTTTGTGACTTCCCAAAGCAAGCACATGAATACTTAGATGAGACTGGCTGCAATTGATAATGTGTTTTTAGATATATTTCCTTATTTTAATTGGAAACAAAATTTGCTTATTTAACACGTGTGTGTTCTTTCACGTTACAGAGTTCTTGGACAAGTGTCATGTGAACTTGTTTCTCCAAAACTCAATAGGGCAACAGAGGGTATTCTCTTTTTTAACCTTGAGCTATCTCAGATGGCTGCCCCAGCTTTTGAACCTAACAGGTATGTAAAACTTTTTCTTACAACCATCTCTCTTGCAAAGAGCCTAACAGCAGTGAATTCTTGTTCTAAAGTCTGGTGTTACATTTCTTGGTATAAGTTAATTTCTATTTTTTTAGGCAGTCAGATCTCTTGGTGAAGCTGAACCGCCTCTTGGAAAGATGTCTAAGAAATTCCAAGTGCATAGACACCGAGTCCCTCTGTGTTGTTGCTGGTGAAAAGGTGGGGACGAACATTCTAGTCTTTAGGATGAATCCTGTTGACCCATGGCCCACTGTCGCTGTCGCTGTATTGTCAGAGCTTTTGGAAATTCAGTTTTGTGTCAGGTCATCTGGCGACAAATGTTCCTGAGTGCTCTCCAGAGAGCTTGCTATTTCTCTCTGAAGGGACAAAATTAGGTCTTTGAAAGGGAATTGTTTCATTCAGAGAATATGTTTCTTTTATATTGCAGTTGACATTTATTTTCCTATTTAAGTGTGATAATAAAAAGTCAGCAGGGCTGAGCCCCAGTGGTATAGTGGTTGAGTGCGGGACTGCAGCCCACTGGCTTGGCGATTCAAATCCAGCAGCAGCTCTCCAGGAGCAAGGCTGGGTCTCCCACTCCCACCAGAAGGCAGTGATACCTAAAAAGAGAAAGAAAAAAAATCCCAGCGTTTTCCCTCTTTTATGGATGAAGAGCTAATAAAATCTGTCATTTGGATATATTTATTGATTTACACCAAACCATTTAATGAGTTGATAGTAAAAATCCTAGACTCAATAAACTACTGTGTTGCGTTTGAACAGCGGTTCTCAGTCTGTGGGTTGCAACCCCTTTGGGGGTTAAACAACCGTTTCACAGGAGTCACCCGATTCATAACAGTAGCAAAATTTCAGTTATGAAGTAGCAAAGAAAATAATTTTATGGTTGGGGGTCACCACAACAAGAGGATCTCTATGAAAGGGTCGTGTCATTAGGAAGGTTGAGAACCACTGTGTTAGAACTTCATTCTTAATTGCCGTTCATTTGACCAGCCAGATTTTTGACTCCTAAGCAGCCTCTCCATATTCACACTTAGGTATGGTGTTACCACTGTTTGTATTATTTATAAGGTTATCAGAATAGTATCAAATAAAATTTAATAATTAGAGATTTCTAACTTAGAGACACTTATAAAAAGAAAATTTTGCATGAACTTTAGGAACTTTTAGCTGACAATTAGAGTGATTCTCTTATATTTAGAGTATATATTTTAGTGTTGACTGACTCCCTTAGAAAGTTGAGGTAATAGTGTTTTAGATGCTTACCTGGCTTAAGATTTTTTAAAAATGCATTTTGTTTTAAATTTACTTTTAGGTTTGGCAAATTCGTGTTGACCTACATTTATTAAATCATGATGGAAATATTATTGATGCTGCCAGTATTGCTGCAATTGTAGCCTTATGCCACTTCAGAAGACCTGATGTGTCCGTCCAAGGGAATGAAGTAACCCTGGTAAGTTTCTCTCTGAGAGCCAGGCTCTTGGCTAGGCACGAGTGAATGTACTGCGTGTACAGGCAGCTGCTCTAGTGAAGTCCTGCCCGGGGTGGCAAGTAGGTTCTAAGATTTGATTGGAGAAATGGGGAGCTGCTACTGGGAGCCTAGGTAGCAGGAGGCTATTTCGAGAATGATGACGGCAGCAGATGTGCAAATGTGGTCTGCATACAATTGATGTATGTATTGATTGTGATGGGAGTTGTATGAGCCCCCAATAAAATGATTTATTAAAAAAAAATTGTAGGTTGGAAAAAAAAAGGCAAACAAAGAATTAAAAAAAAAAATGTGTTTGAGGAGAAAACTACATGTGTCCAAAATTGCCCTTCTAATTTCTTAAATACCCTTTATTGGGAGGTATATGTTAGTAGAAGCTCAACCTCGCCAGGCATTTTAGAATACAGTTAGACGGCTTGTTCCTTGAATGAAGTAGCTCGCCTAGGTTGAGAAACCATGCATGTGAAGAGTGCTCTTCATCTGGTTTGCAGTACAATGAGATGCTTGCCCAGTAAGAGGCATGTAATAAATGAACTACAGAAACAGATTTGGGTGGGTCTCTCTGGGACTTGCGGTCGTTCAGCAAATCAGTTGGCCGAAGTCAGCCCCAGAGTCATCCAGTGAGAGAACTCTGGGCATCGCGGATCCTGCTCGTCCAGAGATGACATTTGGAAAACCACTGCCTTTACATGAGTTATCGGAGCGTGCTCGCTTCGGCCGCACATATACTAAAATGAGTTATCGGAGCCCTGGCGACACAGCGGTTCCTGTTTGGTCAGCTAACCGTGAGGCCAGCAGTTGGGAACCACCAGCTACTCACTGTAGGAGGAGTACAGGCCTTGCCGCTTCGGTAAAGAGGTACCGTCTCTGAAGCTCACCTTGCCCTGTAGGGTCACTGTAAGTTGGCATCGACTTGATGGCCGTGAGTTTGGTTGGCTTTTTATTCAAATATGAAAATACCCCATGGTGGTAGTTTGAGTCTTAACGTTTTAAAAAGAAACATCAGATGCCTGGGTTCTGCAAACAGTCATTTTTAATCAATTAAACTGGAACAGGCTCTCTCAGGACTTAGGGGGAAGACATATGAACATTAGAGATGTAGTCTTTTAGAGGATGGAGTTGGTGTGAGGCTGCAAAAGAAGAACACTTAGGAAACTTAGAAAAGGGTAGCCAAGAAATAACATGGTTACTGCTGCTAAGTAAGATGACAAAATGGCTCATTTGTATTGGGAATGTTTAGCAGCTTCTTAAAAAGTTCAACAACAACAAAAAATAAAAAAGTTCAACATAAACTTAGCACACTTCCTAGCCTAAGAAATACATGTTCACGCATGTGATTGCTTAGAGCAGTATATAATAGGACTGCTTGAGAAAATAGATGTCCAACTGACAAACAGATACACACGTGTGGTATAGCCATACAATGGAATACTGCCTAGCAATAAAAGGAGCCAATTATTAACATCTGTCTCTTGAGTTCACAACTCTAGGATGGAGGTAGCACTGTCCCATGCCACATGGCTGTAACCTGTACAGAAGCAGGCGGCCACGTCTTTCTCCTGTGGAGAGGCTGGTGGGTTCCAACTGCTGACCTTTCACTGGAGGGGGTGCTGAACCCCGGGTACAGTACAAGAGCAATGAAACGTGCTTTCTGAAGAAGCCAAATAAAGAGTATCCATTGCTTCCTTCCATTTACAGTGACACCTTGGTTGTAGAACTCAATTTGTTCCAAATTTGTGATTGAACACTGAAAAGTTCGAGAACATTTTTCCCATAAGAAATCTTAGACAAATTGAGCCCCGGTGCCGTAGTGGTTGAGTGCGGGACTGCGACCCACAGGGTCGGCAGTTCAAATCCAGCAGCAGCTATCCAGGAGCAAGACTGGGCTTCCTACTCCCACCAGGGCAGTGATGCAGGGGGGAAAAAAAAAAAAAAGAAATCAGATGAACAAATTATTGGTTTTGAGGCCCCAACATTTCACTTAAAATACCTTCATCCAGGACTTTAAGTCACTGGAAGGCTTTTACTTTTTCACATATCCCTGTCTTGGTCCCATTAACTGTTGCCATTGAATTGCTTCTGATTTATCCAAATTAAGAGTAATTTTTCAACCTCTTTGATGGTCTGGGTTCTTCGTTTCCTGATTAACAATTTCACAACTTTCTGAACACTTTTTTCCCCCAAAATTTTGGAAATGTTGACCTTGATATGTTACACTCAGACATCAAATCAGAATGAAATTTTGCAATGACTTCTTTCTTTAAGTCTATTGTTCTTCTCCCAGTTTTCCTCTTAACATTATTGGTGGTATCGCGGACTTTCTTAGGAGCCATGCTTATGATATTTTATGCAAATAGACTGCAAAAAACACAATGGTGAATGTTTTAGCACACGAACATAAGTGATTCTAATACTGTGTGTGGTCTAAGCAAGAGCAGTGCTTAGACTTGAAGCCTCACCCTTTTGTGTCCGGGTCAAGACTATGACATATGGCTCACGTGGTCTGTACAGTGTTTTCCAAGTCAGATTTTCTGTTCTTTCAAGTAAAGTTACAAACACTGAGCAGATTTTTTTTCATGCTATGGTGTTCAAATAGTGGAAAGTTTGAGCTAGAAGCCAGCTGTTCGATTATCAAAGTGTCGCTATATAAATTGCCCAGAGAAGGTAGAGTTTTCTAAGGACATAAAACAGATACCTGGGGGGCCTCAAGGTGAACAGAAAGATGGAGCGCGGACAGGCTCAAGAGGGTTTTCTGGAGTATTATAAATGTTTAGAAAACAATTGTGATGATTGGACAGTGAATAGGTAATGTAAAAAGGAAGTTTAACATTCGATATGCAAGGTGACGTATGCTAACTCGCCCTCTTGATGTTTCTTTGAGAGCAGTACACGCCTGAAGAGCGAGACCCCGTGCCCTTGAGCATCCACCACATGCCCATCTGCGTCAGTTTTGCCTTCTTCCAGCAAGGGTGAGTGTTGCCTTACTGTGGGCAGCTGGAGCTTGACGCGCGTGTTTCCTAGACGATGAATACCACCGCCACCCCACTCTTAATCTTAAAGACCGTTATTCCTGTTCTCTAGAAGAGCATTAGTACTGAGTTTTCTCCATAAAAGTGACAAGTTCTTTTGTAGATTATTAAATGTAGGAGTTGTAGGAGCAAGTCACAAGAGAAAATGGGTTACAAACGGAGATAAAGAAATTTACTTTTCCTTCCCTTCGATTGGGTCCTGGAGGCTCAGTTGTTAAGCACAGGGCCCCCACCCAGAAGATGGGTGATTGTATTCCACGAGCTGCCCCGCGTCAGCCCCCACAAAGGTACACAGTCTTAGAAGTCCTAGGGAGGACTGCTCGGCCCTCGCGCGTGACTCTTAGTTGGAATCACGTCAGTGGCTGTGGCCTTGGGCTCAGCTGTCTCATGCTTTCTTCACAATTCCCTCCTAGCTCCTCATACAGCAGAACTCCTGGGGTTCCTTAGAACAAGTAGGAGTGCCTTTATTTATTTTTGGGGGGAGGGGGCTTCACTGCTCCCTGGTAGTTGTGGGAGCTACCCAGCCTTGCTCCTGGAGAGCTGCTGCTGGATTTGAACTGCGCCAAGCCCATGGGGCGCAGTCCCACACTCAACCACGATGCCCCCAGGGCTCAGCCCAGAGTGCCTTTAAATAGAAGCCTCAGCCTTTAATCTTGAAACAAAAGCCATTACCGTGCAGTCAGATTTGACTTGAAACAAGGAGCAATATTTAAGCAATATATAAATAAGCACTGGAGAAAAGCCTTCCATTTTCAGTCATTGTAGTGTAGAATTTCATTAGAAAGAAATAGGTCAGCACTGCCAAACGCATATGTGTAGTTTAAAGTTCCTGTTGTTGTTGTGTGGTGTCATTGAGTGGGCTGTGCCCCATAGCAGCCCTGTGCACGACAGAATGAAACCCTGCACAATACCATGCCATCCTCACAATGGTTCCTGTGCCTGAGCCCATTGACGTAGCCACAGTGTCAGGCACGGCCTTCCTGTTTTTTGAAGCTCTTCCACTTAACCAGACATGACGGCCTCCAGGGGCTCGCCTCTCCTGACAGTATGTCCAAAGGAGGTGGGATGATGTCTCACCAGTTTTTGCCTGAAAGGAACATTTCCTCCAGCACACATGGATTTGCCCTTTGAACAGTCCTTGGGGCTTTCAATAGTGTTCCCAGCATCACAATTCAAATGCAGCGATTGTTCTTCGGTCTTCCACATTCGGAGTCCTACTTTCACATGCAGTTGATGCAATGGCGAATACCATGGTTGCATCAGGCACAGCACCTTAGTCCTTAAAGTAATACCCTTGCTTTTCTGTATCCTGGAGCTGTCTTGTGCCGCAGATTTGCCGAACGCAATGTGTCTTCTGACCTCTTGCCTGTACTTCCATGAGCATTGATTACAGATCCAAGCGCGACAACGTCATGCTTTTCTTTTGACCTGTTGGTCCAGTTGTGAGGATTTGCTTCTTTCTTTATACTGCATTGTAATACATACTAAAGGTTTCAGTCCTTGATCTTCACAGGAAGTACTTCAGCTTCTCCACACTTTCAGCAAGCAAACTTGGGTCATCTGCATAGCTGAAGGTTATTAACAAGCTGTCCGTCCATCCTGACGCCACCCTCTTCATGTAACCCACTTCTCTGCCATGCCCAGCATACAGACTGAATTGGTGTGGTGAGAGGATACAACCCTAATGCACTTCTTTCCCAATTTAAAACCGTGCGGTATTCCCTTGTTCTGTTACAAACTGCCTCTTGTTCCCTGTAGAAGTTCCAAATTAGCACAATGAACTGTTCTGGCATTCCTATCTTAAGCGTATCCACAGTTTAGTATGGTCCACACAGTCAAATGCCATTGCATAGTCAACAAAATACAATTAAACATCTTTCTGTTGAAATGTTGACTCAGTGACTGCATTCTCTCCATCTTCTCATGATATTTCCTGCATCATTCACTATTTTTCTCTTAGAATCTTTCAAAATTGCATTTTGAGTCTTGACCTTTTTTTTTAAGTTCTTTTACTTTTGGTTTTCTAATTCTAGGTCTGTGTACATTTTGTTAAAATATTTGGCTTTATCTTCTGGAACTGCCATTTGAGATTTTCTATTCAGTTCCTTGACTTCGTGCTTTCTTCCACTAGCTACAACACAATTAAGAGCATGTTCAAAGTTTTTCTTTTTTATGATATCAACTTTGTTGGATTTATTTGACAAGACGAGTCGGCTTAGGCATTTAATGCCTGTGATTCCTGGAAATAATAGAATAGACACACTTGCATGATGCTAAAACCAGAGTAAACAGTTCATTAGCACCATGCTTTAGTCATAGAGGATGGATGTTTACAAGTAATAATTGTACCACTGTGATCACTCATAGTTGATGGGATAAATCATTAAAGGGATCGGAGTCTATTTTGACTTGGACTTTGATCTTTTCTTTTTTGCCTTTTTGGGGTTTTTGTTTGTTTGTTTTGGGGGGCATCACTGCCCTCTGGTTGGAGTGGGATCCCAGCCTTGCTCCTGGAAAGCTGCTGCTGGATTTGAACTGTCAAGCCATTGGGCCGCAGCCCCGCACTCAACCACTGTGCCACTGGGGCTCAAGCTTATTTTTTGCCTTTTAAATGACCTTTGGTTTTCTTCATGAATGATGGTGTTGTTGTCCTCCTACAGCTCATCAAATGTTCTGCCATAATTGTTCAATGTATCAAAGCTATGTGTGGTGTTCTCAGAATCCAGGTGGGATACATTCCGGGTAGTATTTTGGCTCTTATGAACTTGTTTTAGTTTTTTTCAGCTTTATCCTGCATCAGATCTGAGCATTTGACCATCTGTTCCACAGTGGACCCTGGTCTGCTTTTGTAGCTGTTTATACTGAGCTTTTCTATCATGTCTTCCCACAGCTGCAGTCAAGTTGATTTCTGCGTATTTCATCTGGGGAAGTCCATGTATATAGTCACCTTTTGTATTGTTGAAAAAGGTAGTTGCTATTAACAAGTCATCAGTTTTGCAATATTCCATCACATGCTCTCCAGCTTCGTTTCTATCACTGAGTCTGTATTTTCCAACTCTATACCTTCCTATTTCCAACTTTTGCATTCCAATCACCAACTACCATTTCATCTTGATTGCATGTTTAATCAATTTCTGACTGAAGTCTTTGGTAGAATTCTTCAGTTTCTTCGTCACTAGCTTTTATGTTTGTGCATAAATTTGAATAGTAGTATTGATTGGATTTCCTAGAAGGGAGAGATGATATACCGTATATGCTCAAGTATAAGCCAACCCCAATATTCGTTAAGGCACCTAATTTTACCACAAAGACTTCATTAAAAATGTGCTGAAAAACTTGGCTTATACTCAGGTATATATGGTAATGCTATCACAAGCACCATTGTATTTCATGATGGATTTAGCAAGATCCTTTCTGACAATGAATGCTGTCATTCCTCTTGATGATGTTCTTCCTGGAATAGTAAGTCATAGGATTTTCTGACAAAATGGTCCCCCTCATCCGTTTCAGCTCACCAATGCCGAATTATCGATCTTCACATGTTCTATTTCATTTTTTACCACTTCCAGTGTTTCTAAATTCATACTTAGCACATTCCAAGTTCTGATCACTTGATGCTTTTTTGGACTTATTTTGCCTTACCTTGCATCTTGCCCCATGCCCAAATGAAGATCCAGAAGACTCCACTTCCATGGGCTCTTGGCCAGCTCACATCACCACACTCGACTCCCCTCCAAGAAATCAGTTGCCCTGCACTCTCACTTCCAATGCCCCCCTTGGACAAGAGGGCCCGCCATCTGGCAGTGTTTCTGTTCTGGTTCCTTTGTTTAGGTTTTCAATACTTGACAGTCCTTCAAAGCTCTGCATAAGGTTTCCAGCCCCATCTTCCTCCAAAGTGGAAGCTGAGTCCTTCATTAGTTCCATTGACACCTGTTCATTTTGGTGGGAACTTTTAGAAACACATAAATCACCGCAGTATGACAAACTGACAGGAAAATGTTGGGAATTTTCTGTGGCCACATTAGGAAAGGACAAAGGTGAAATTAATTCTGGTTTAGTAACCATATGTAGTTGGACTGTTAACCACAAGGTCCACAGTTCAAAGCCACTCTTCTGTGCTCCATGGTAGCGAGAGTAGAGATTGGTCCTCATACATTCACTGCGCGGGCTTCAGTTTGCACAGTCAAGACTCTTTGAAATTCAGCATCTATCTGATAGTACTTCTCAAAGTGCAGTAGCCACTGCACAGGGGAAAGATGATGCTTTCTACTCCCACTGAGTCTCAGAAACGCGCATGGGCAGCTCCACCCTGTCTTGGTTTGCCTCGAGTTTAAATTGACTTGATGGCACTGTTTGCATTTGAGTGGGTCTAAAATATTAATCATGTTCATGTTAAAGATAGTTTAATATTAATGAGCTATTTTACATGTTTTAATTTTCACCAAGTGTGCGACCCAGCCCCATAACCAAACAGGTTCCGAGGAGGAGCAGTGCAATTGGGGAAAATAAAGAGGAAACGGGGCCAGGTGCTCACCTTTCCCGATGTTGGGATCAAGAGGAGAGTGAACGTATTTTCAAACGGGTTTATAGAGTTAGGCTAGCAAGCCTCCATTGGATACATACACAACCCTTGAACAGCATCAGAAGTGCAGCAGGAGGGAGTCAACAGCGTTGTGAATGGGGAGAACAGTAGCGCTTGTTTGCTCTCGGGTAGCCTCGGCTGCATAGTGAGCAGCCAAGCTTGTAAGAGGCATCTTTAAAGGAGCGCTTTACGGGGGGATGCTGTCGTCTGCGACGTCTTTCTGTGTGGGAAGGTGTATTTGACTTCAACTCTAATGAGATAAATAACTGTTGAGATCTTTCTCTAACGAGAGCCACTCTTCTGTGCTCCGTGGTAGCGAGAGTAGAGATTGGTCCTCACACATTCACTGCGCGGGCTTCAGTTTGCACAGTCAAGACTCTGAAATTCAGCATCTATCTGATAGTACTTCTCAAAATGCAGTAGCCATATTTCAAGACCCCAGTAAGCAAAAGCTACTAATGGCTAATGTATTGGACAATATAAAAATAATATTAACAAAATCAACATGAATACATTGTGATTTTTTTTTTTTTGTAATAGCAGGAGACAATCACTCGGCATTCATTTTGTGTTGGTAGAAATAGTAATTTTCTTATTATATAGTAAAGAAGTAAATTTATAGTTCAATCTCTTAACTGTGTTAATTAGTTGTGCCGTATGTTAGAGAACATCCATTTTCTTGAAAGCGACCACCATTCGGTCTTGGAGATTTGCTCAAGCTCACGTGTTCATTTCAGAACCTATTTACTGGTGGATCCCAATGAACGTGAAGAGCGTGTGATGGACGGCCTGCTGGTGATTGCCATGAACAAGCATCGAGAGATCTGCACCATCCAGTCCAGCGGTGGCATCATGCTGCTGACAGACCAAGTTAGTGCTCTTTCAAACCCTCTACTTACCGTTTGGCCAAAGTTCACAGAGAGTGCGTGCAGTGTGTTCAAATCCGGTGTCACTATTGGTGCGTTCTGTTTGGAGGCTTTCCGAAGGGGCCCTTCCCCTCTCCCTTGCCCCTCCCATATGTGACGCACAGACTCTGCGCCTTTCCCCCAAATCGAGAGATTTATGTTCCTCCCAACAAATAAGAGTCAAAAATAGAAATTGGGTATGACATGCGGTCATTCTCAAATCCAGCTACGTAATCAGATTCACCTGGAGTCTTTTCAAAAAGAGTGCCATATGGTACTGGGTAAGTGGCTAAGAGCGCAGACTACTTTAATTCATATTCCAGCTTTGCCTTGTAGCACCTAAGTGGGTAAATGCTTTAATATTATTGGGATTCAGGTCTTCTTTCTATAAAAGATTGATGTTGTCTACACTTATGGTTGTTAGAAAAATATAAGGATAAATAAATTGATATCTAGTGTGCAGCATATATGAAGAAATGTGATCATCATTGTCATGACTTCCAGCACTGTCACCAGTAGCCAAGTCCCTAGGTCCAGATACAGTTGTAGCAGTCCTCAAGGTCTGGAGATTTGGTTTTATAAAACTCCTCACCTCTTGCCGTAGTGGGTGTTGACTTGATAGTATTTTCATACTAATTTAAGAGTCAAGTTTAAATATAAAGCTAGAGAATCTCAGAAAATCTTAATTTTTTTATATTTGGTTTGTTGTATTAAAATAATAGTTTACTTTTATAAATAGGTATTAAGATGTACTAAAATAGCTGGTGTGAAAGTAGCAGAAATCACAGAACTAATACAGAAAGCTTTGGAGAATGACCGGAAAGTAAGGTACGTGTTTTGTTTTTTATTTTCCCCAGAATTAAATGATCTTTTAGTAAAAATTTTCTGTGAAGGGTATCTCTTAACAAAGGGGATCAAACTTTTTTTAATCATTTTATTGGGAATTCTTACAGCTCTTATAACAGTCCATAGGTAATTGTATCCAGCACGTTTGTACATATGGTTCCATGATTTCCAAAACAGTTTCTACTTGAGCCCTTGGTGTTAGTGCCTCTATTTTCCCTGTGACCCCTTGATAAAATATAAATTATTATTTTTGTATCTTACACTGTCTGCTGTCTCCCTGCATCGTTTCTGATGTTCGCCCCCCTTTCTCCCCTTACTCTCATGGTATTGCTACTCCTATTATTGTTTTTGAGGGGTTTATTTGTCCTGGTGTCTGTGTGTCAAGAGCTTTTATCTGCACCAGTGTATAAGATCGGGTTTAGCTGGATTTTTTTTTTAATTGGTTCTAGTTGGATTTTTAAGATAGAACTAGGGTCATGAAAGGGAGGAGGAAAAATTAAAGAGCTAGAGGAATGTTGTGTGTTTTATTGGGGCTATATTGCACCCTGGCTGGCCCGTCCCTTCCTTGTGACCTTTCTGTGAGAGGATGTTTAGTTGTCTACAGATGGACTTTGCATCTCCATTCCTAACCTCCTCTTGTTCGCATGATGGGAATTTTTGTTTTGGGTCTTCTGGTGCTTGATAACTTGTTCCCGCCCACAACTCATGGTCACATAGGCTGGTGTGTTTATTCCATGTGGGCTTTGTTGCTTCCCTGTTAGATGGCCGCCTGTTTACCTTCAAGCCTTTAAGACCCTAGATGCTGCATCTTCTAATAGCTGAGTACCATCAGTTTTTTTCACCACATTTCCTTATACACCCATTTTGACTCCAGTGATTGTGTCAGGAAGATGAGCATCACAGAATGCCAGGTTAATAGAACAAGTGTTCTTGCGTTGAGTGAGGACTTGAGTAGTAGCCCAGTGTCCATCTGCAATATTGATACTTAATATATAAATGTATGTACATAGACCTATACCCTTATCTCTTTATATTACTATATTTACATATATACATGCCTATATTTATGCCTCTGTAAATGTCCTTTGCTTCCTAGTTCTTCCCTCTTTTTTATTTTCCTCCTGTCCCACTATTATGTGTGCCCTTCATTCAGATCTCAGTAATTCCTCTTGCTGCAGTGCACTTGATCAGACCCTACCAGGTGTTCTACAACGTTCTTGTCATCAATTTTAGATCTCTTGTTCCTGGTTTTGTTGACTCCCCACTCCCTTTCCCCTACCTCTTGCCCCCTTTCTTCTGGAACCATTAGTCCCATTGTTTTCTCTTTGGGTTTATCTTGTCTATCTTATATAAATAGACATGACAAAAAGAAGAAAAATAAGGAGGCATGGAAGTAGTTCCAGGTCTGTCGACTTAAATATGTTTTCCGATCAGTTCTGATGAGGTGCCAAGCCTTGTCCTTCAAGTCCGAAATCTTATTTTTCAGATGCCTCGAGAATGTTGTTGCTTTGCTCCCCTTGCCGCTCGGTTGAGCGCCCTTCATGTTTCACCCTGCGGTGAGGGGTCAAGCCGGGCACAATCCCCACAGTGTCTCCAGTGCTGGTCCCTGTAGCTCTGTGGGTCAGTAAGGGGGCATCATGTCACATGGTGGGGCCGGCCCTGTGGTTTTCTCTGTGCCTTGGCTTCTCCGAGCACTAACGTCATGCTTAGGGTTTGGTATGCCAGATATGGGGAGACCAAATTAATTACACTTGATCTTTTCTCATTTTTTTTTATTTTAAATCTCAGGTGAATATACTGCTTTATTTAGTGTATATTTTGAAAGTTGATCAAAGACTTATTTTAAATTTGTTTAAACATGACCTCTATTGAAATGTCAAGTAAGAGTTTTCTTTCAAAATTGGTATTTTTCTTAGGAAAAAGAATTAGTGACTCAAATGAATGGAAATAGAAATTAACATTGATCTTCACCTTACCTTTTTATTTCTATACCGTTGAGTTGATCATGCCTCAGAGTGACCCTTTAGGATGGGGTAGAACAGCCCTTGTGAGTTTCTGAAACTACCTCTTTACAGGAGTGGAAAGCCTGTTCTTTCTCCTGCAGATCCACTGCTGGTTTCAAACTGCTGACCTCACTCTTAGCAGTGGAGTGCATAACCACTATGTCACCGTAGCCCAACACATCAGTATCCTCTAAGAAAGGAGGTTATTAACCCGGCTACAGTCAGGTTCAACAATTGTATTTTCATTCATCAAAGAATAAAATAACATTTTTCTTTTTGTCTTCTCTTACCTGTCTTCCTCACCTGCCTTCCCCGCCCCGCCCTACCCCTCCCACTTCCCAAAATGACCTCAACACAGGAAAGAAGGTGGAAAATGTGGTTTTGCAGAGTCTATAGCACATCAGAGAATCACAGCATTTAAAATGGAAAAGGCCCCTATTGACACATCTGATGTCGGGGAGAAAGCAGAAGAAATCATGGCTGAAGCTGAACCTCCTTCAGAAGTGTATCTTTATTTGGGTGGTTTTTGCAAAAGAAACAGACTTTTAAAAATAACACTGTTAGCACTTAGGGCTGACTGCACATAAGGTTGTGTATACTGAATTTGTTTTTTGAAAGATTGTCTTTATTAGGTAACTAAGAACAGTAGAGATATGAACAAGATGGTGATTTGAGTCATAAGGGGTACCCCAAAAAAACAGAAAAGGCGAAGCTTTTGTTCACATTTTTCCCCATTAGGCAAGCATTAAGCAACTCACTCTGTTAGTGCACCCACTGTCATTGCATGGAATGGTTCTCTTTAGTCACAGTGAATTTTTTTGTAAAAGCATTATAGCTCGAACCTTGTTTTTTGTGATGGCCAATTTAAAAAAACGATGTGGCTATGAAATTTTGTTTCCTGCTCAGGAAGTAATGCTGCAGAAACTGTTGTGATGTAGAACACAGCCTGCAAGGATAGCACTTTGGGAAACGCTAAGTGTACGAGTAGTTTTCTCATTTCAAAAAAGTTGAAATATCGGTGGATGACAAACCTTCTCAACATCTGTCAGCTTCCTGAACACAAAATTCATGCAATTGTGCTTGAATTCTGATGATGAACCATTGAAGAGATGGGAAGATATCTGGACTATCTTGGAGCTTGGTTCAGCAAATTTTAACAGATTTGGGAATGAGAAGGGTAACTGAAATTTGTGCGTTGGATTCTGCCTGACCAGGAAAGCGCATGGAATGGAAACATGCTGTGCTTTGAAAGAACAGCTCTGAAGTCACCCAAACTCTTTTCCGCAGGTCGTGAGACATGATGCTATTCTTTTTTTTTCTTTTGGCATCACTGCCCTCTGGTGGTCATGGGAGCTACCCAGCCTTGCTCCTGAGAGCTGCTGCTGGATTTGAACTGCCGAGCCAAGTCCCGCACTTAACCACTACACTCAGCCGATGCTATTCTTAAGATCCTGAAAGCAAACATCAACCAAGCCAGTGGAAGGACACCATGATCACCTTGTCTAAAAAAAGCTCATGTGAAATCATTTGTTTTTTTAATGTGGGGTGGATAGTGCATTTGGAGTTTTTTCTACCAGGTCAGCCTTAATCAATCTTTCTATTTGGTTCTGATAAGCTTGTTTAACCGTGTGACAAAAAAGACTTGATATATAGCAGATGGGGAACTGGTTTTGCCAACACAACAATGCACCTGTTCATGCAGCCATCGTCGTTGTGCCAGTTTTGGCAAATAACAATATGTGTCTCTTGCCCCATACACCTTTCTCACCTGACCTCACTCCATGCAACTTATTTTTGTTTCTGCAAATGAAGAGATAGGACGGGACGGTAATTTGTCGATGTAGATGAGATGAAAAAAACAAGGGAGGTGCTGTCAGCCACCCAAACAGATGAGTTTGAGAAATGTTTCTAAGAATGGAATCGCAGATTTTTACAAATGTATAAAGTGTAATGGAGAGTACTTTGAAGGTGATTAAGTTTGTTTTGTTTAAAATTTTGAATATATGGCTTTGAAAAAAAATTCTGTTTTTTTTTTTTTTTGAGTACACCCTCATACATCCACCTAAGTCAGAAAACTATAAAAAACAAGTTATAGCACTTAATTTATCGTTTGGAAAATTGTTTAATATTGGTGGCATGGCCACTTTATACAGTAGGCATTGTTCTGCATGTTCTTTACTCATCCATTCACCTAATTTACAACTAAAGTATTAAGAGCTATTCTGTTGATACTTAACTATTGTGTCTAAACTTGCCTGTTTCCGGTTTTAACTTTACAGTTATATCATGTAGAGCCATTGCCATCAAGTCAATTCTGATTCAGAGGAATCCTATAAGGCAGTGGTTCTCAACTGTGGGTCACGACCCCTCTGGTGGGGGAAGTAGGGGTATCGACTGACCCTTTCACAAGAGTTGCCTGCGTATCAGATATTTACATTATGATTGCCAACAGTGGCAAAACTAGCTATGAAGTAGCAATGAAAAGTATTTGATGATTGGGGCTCATCATAACATGAGGAACTGTACTAAAGGGTCGCAGCTTTAGAAGGTTGAGAACCACCTTCTGAGACTTCAAATCTTTACCGCAGCAGTGTAGTTGGTGCATTAAAACCATCAACCTTGCAGTCAACACCTAACCCAGCAAAACTGGCTACATTCGAAGTATAACTTAGTCAAAATTTTAGGCATTCAAGCACACTTGAATCAATCTTAAATCTTGTTTTTATCTTTCAACGGTGCAGCAAATTGCTGACATTTTGTTGTTTCCTTAACTTGCTAAGTGTTTCTAATCCTGTGTTGCGAACTCCTGGAACTGCCCAAGTTGGAGAAGGCATAGAAAACTCCTGGGGTGACCTTGAAGAATCTGAGAAGGAAGATGAGGATGAAGGTGACAGTGATGAAGCTATTGTTCTTGATAGTTTGAAAATGGACACTGGAGTAGAAATATCCAATAACGGGAACCAAGGTTGGTAATATATTATGAGCCTTCCATAATGGATTGATCTTTTTTGGAGATGCTGGAGAGACTACAATATTAACCCCAATTATTTTCTAGAATGATGCTTCTTTTGGTGGTGAGATGGTCCTTTGGAATATAAAGGATAGTGCCATTTCATACTGTTTTATACCTTTGAAAGAGGAAGTTTTAAGGGAACCGGTTTCATTGAGAACACCCCTGTAGTGTTATGTATAGTTCCTAGGTTCCAAAGCAAGCTTACACCCTGAGAAATAAGGCTGTTTAGTAGAAAACAGAAAGTTCCCTGTACTGCCTACTGTAGGAACTACTAGGCACATGTGATTGATGAACATTTCCAATGTGTCTTGTGTGACTTAACGTGAAACAGCATGAAGAGCCATACTGATGATCTCTGGTTTCCCTATTGCCATGTGACACAAGTTCATGGGCATGTCTCCATTCTCCCCATCTTCCTTTCCCTATTCTGACACCAACTGTTCCTCCAGGGGCCTCCCCTCCCCCCCCCCATCCCCCCATGTTTTCTGCTGGGTTCCATAATTTGTTGCAATAGTCACACAGAACTCTTAACAATACTTGTATTTAAGGGAAGTTAACAGGCTACCATAAATCACAATCACTAACGATACGGTCACAGGCCCACAGTAACATCTCCCCTCAGCCAGTAGTGGTATCTTCAGTCTTCATCCTATCAGCCAATGTAGTCCCTGAACCTTTGCCCCCAAGGTCCAGGAAGCTCGACCTCACTCAGTCTCCGATCTTGGCTTCTGGGCTCCGCTCCTCCGTTCTGCCCCAGTATTCTGTCCACATCCTATGGTGCCTGTGATCTTGGTCCACGCCACTTGAGCTAGAGACTTCCAGTGTGCTTTACTGGTGGCTTTTCTGCCCAAGGTCTCTGAACCTTTTTCTGAGATGGCTTTTAATGGTGCTTTGCTAGTAGTAGTTTTCTTTCAGCAGACCATACTGACATAAATGACAGGGTGACTTGATTCACACACTCGAACCTATTAAAGAACTTCAGGAATGGGATTATAACCACAGGCATAGAGGCTAGAATTTACCATACATAAGGGATTACTGGCTAGAAGGGCCTTATTATTTAATTACATCTAGCCAAGGTGCTGAATTTTAAATTTACTTTTAAAATCACCGTATTGGACTGTATGCAGTAAACAAAAGAACAGCTGGTATTTTGCTAATTCTAGACATCTCACGTATTCGGAAAGCTGTGTCCTAGTGGCAGTGGGCTGAGCCTCGGCTGCTAATCAGTGTTGGCGACTTGAGCTCACTATATGCTTGGAAGGAGCAATTAGGCTGTCTGCTCCTATAAAGGTTTCTCAGAAACCCCTCGTGTTTACACATGGGCTTGGTACTTAGGGATATTGTGTGTATCACGTGAATTGCTTTTTTTATGTGGCAAAAACAAATCACACAAGAATTTAAGAACTAGCCTGGCAGACTAAAGGATGCATTTTAACAGACCTGAGTGAAGCAGTGCTATCTGAGCACGCAATGCTTGTAACTGTCTGCTTTTAAGGGGTAGGATTTGCTACTTATAAATATTACTGAGATTTTAAAATTCTTTATTAATTTGGGGTTCTTCCTTAATTCCTTGTTTTTGGGGAATCACTTCTAATGACCTTTATTCCATGTCCACGATTAAGCAAACTGAATCTGAGAAGTTTAAAGTTGCTCGTATGTCAGTCCATATAGCTTTCATTCTTGAGTATGTCTTTCAATTTTGTGCTACATTGAGCAGGGTTTTTGTGCCTGCCTCTAGAGTGAGACCTGCTATTGGCTGCTGTATTTCCACTTTTCTAGAGAATGGAAATGAACAAAGGAAAAGTAGGACAGTAATTGATAATAATGATAGAAAATGGCAGTAATCATTTGCATAGTCAGTCTTGGTGGCAATAGACCAAAGCGAGAAGCTTGCATTTCCTACAGCTAGGGCATTTGAGAAATAGATTTCTCACATACAACTTATCGGTTGAGTATGCTTAAGAATATTTCTAGTGCATTTTGGCAAAAAACAGTTAAGTTTCTAGGAATTTCCCTTTTAGTGTGAATGCTGAAGGACGTGTATGGATTAGCACTTGCAGTTTAACTTGTCACACGTTGGTTCTACACAAGACACCACATATTTCTCCCTACCCCCCATGTTTTCTATTATGAGGTGTTAAGTTGTTTATTGAGTAGTATTTTTAGGGGAGGAAAAGGGGGACTTATTTTCAAAATAACTTTTTTTTTTCAGATGCCCCTATAGTACTCTCAGATAGTGAAGAGGAAGAAATGGTCATTTTAGATCCAGACAAGTATATGAAGAAAGTAAGGTAACAAATTTTTGCTTATTTTTCAAATGCATGTACAAACTTTAATTTTAAAAATCACTTTATATAAGCTTTGTAAATGTATATACTCATCTAAGAACAAAGTATCATTAGAAACGCAGCTGTTCTAAGTCAGATTTATAGCATTACTGCCTAAATTTTATAATAAAATTACTTGGGAAAAAAAAAGAAAAAAATTTGGATGCCTTATAAAATTATTGTATTACTTTTATTTTTACAAAATCAGATTTTAACAGCAAATGGTGTGATGCTGGTATTTCATGTACTCAAACCTGAAGAATCAGCTTTTTGTATTTACTGTTAGTCAACTTAATTTATTTTGCTTCTTCACAGAACACAAGTCATCAGTACAAAACAAGAAGGAGCACCAGGTAAAAAGCCAATGAGAAAGAGGAAAAAGAAGAGAGCGGTTAATTAAAGCTAACCTAGTTGTATATATACTATTAAAAGGATATTTATTCAGTGCTAACAATTTTGGCTATTTTCTACTCACATCTATAAAAGAAAATCTAAATGTTTAAAATATATATATTTTTGGCATTGTATTTTGAAATAAACCATCTGGACAAGTTGTTCTTTAATTTGCACAGATGCTTTACTACCCCTCACTTTATCCATCATCTGTTGAGTTTGTCATTCACCATTTTACTCTTTGTAACCTTACTTCTAAGTAACTGACCTCCTTAGGTGAGCAGCCTTCATCAGCAAGTCTAGTTGCTTAGAAAAAAATGGAAGAATTTGAAGGCGCTTCACCAATTCCCATTTAACAGTAACCCAAGATAAAAATTTTGACAGGTTTTAAAAAATCTCCAATTGAACTTCACTTACAAATCATCATTTTATAAATCAATTTATTCTTATCCTGATAGGTGGTATTGTTAATACTTTCATACCATTAAAAATTAGCCAAATAACTAAAATAGTTACATATATAAAAGATACAAATTAAAACAATTTTAAAATAAGATAGCATAATTTGTAACTGACCACAATTTCTGTATTCAGAAATGATTATGAATGATAAAAACTGTACACCGTATACTTTGAGGGATTTACATTGTAGAAAGCAAAGGCCGTCTTCACTTTTACACATTTAGTGTCTCTGGTGGATTGAGGAGAGAAACACCATGATACCTGTAAGTTAAAAAAAAGTACAGAACATAAATATGTAGAGCAAAATTTAATTTTTACCTGATAATGAATTTCCAAAGCATGTACTCACACTGCCCTCCCACTCACTGAAGGAAACCAAACGACATCTCAAAACATGGCCCATTTGAGAATATCTTAACAAAGCTGGACTTTATCCTTGAAACTTTAAATGTTAAGCACTTCTGAACATCAGGATTAAGAAGATTTAAGATGAACAAGGCCCCTTGGCAACTACTCAGCTCTTACTTTGAACTTTTATACTTTTCTCTTATTGATTGCTGTGCATGCTCTGGTGCTTTGAGGTAGGTCTGGTGAAGGTCCAGGAGACACGGCTTGAGACTTTGCAGGGTATATCCAGTCTTTTGTGCTAATGACTCAGGCTACAGAACAAGGAAGGAGCCATGAGTTTTGTTTTAACAGAATGAGTTCACTTGCTTCAAATACTTGTGTTAAACTTCCATACTAATCATTAACATTTCTTATGCCATTTTTTAAATGCAGACTTTGATCTATTTTTGTGACAATAGCTCTTATGGCCCAATTCTTTAAAGACACTTTTCCAATCCAAGTTATGACTGTGCTCAGCAAGTCAAAGATAAAATATTCAACACGTTAAGATGCTTTAAACTATGTCTAAGTTTGAAGGTCTTTCAGGTCAGCACATGTACACAAGCCATTGGTTTTGTAGGCCAATAACTTGTCTAGTACTCAGCTTGTCAGAACTGCAAGGCGTCGCAGTTTTCAGTGGCTACACTTGTGGAGATGTATCACCAGGGCTTTCTGCCGAGGTGCCTCTTAGGGCTCAAATCTTCAACCTTCTGGTTAGCAACCAGGTGCGTTACTGCTACTACCCAGGCAGTTCCCCCACAAGGTAGAATGTGTGCACACAGTTACATACCCAGCTCTGTCCTGTGACTGTGTAGAGTGCTATATGGAAAGCTGCTCCCGCGATAATGGATGGCAAATACTTTAGGTATGGGTCAGCATCTATCAAACTCAACTCTCCCAAAAACTAGAATGAAAATAAATTCCTTTCAAAAATGAAAAGTTCATAAACTCCCACTAATTCACAAAATTTTTTAAAAGTAAATGTCCTAATGACCACACAAGCTCTAGAACAATCTTTCAACGCTTAACATACCCTCAGGCCCCCTTTTTCCCCCTCATATGTGAGACTGGCTCACCACCTTATAAAGATATCCCCATACCCTTATCTTTAATTATGCCTATTCTTTCAGCTTTATCCTTTATTTTACTGTACTAATAACGAAACAGGTCTTAACAACCCTAACACCTCAGAGATAGCACCACTCTTTAGTGCAGCAGTTCTCAACCTGTGGGTCGTGAGCCATACAGTTATGAAGGAGCAACAAAAATAATTTCTATGGTTGGGGGGGGGGGGTCACCACAACATGAGGAACTGTATTAAAGGGTCGCAGCATTAGGGAAATTGCGAACCACTGCTTTCACTAAAACAGGCCATCTTTTCCACTGGTAGGTTTTCTTAGCACGGGGGCATTAATCAGTACCTGGAATACTAGGTAGCCAGGGCTTGCCCTTAGTTGTGACCTAAATTTCCAGCAACCATGAAAGGAACTTACCATCGCTAGGCTTTCAACTTTGCAGTTTACAGGCTGCTGATGCAGAAAGTACTGAGTAAGAAACTGATTTACTGTTGGTGCCGCTAAGTCAAAAGCAAGAACTTTTAAAACTAGATGCTCCATTCTCAGAACTTGTTTCTTGGTATAGGTATCATCTGTAATGTACACAAATTCTGCTACTTCCGGAGGATATATTTCTTCAAACTTTCTATGATGAAAAACACTTTTCAGTAATTAGTTCTCAGAGAGGGCAAGCATTGCTAATTCCAATTCCGAAACGGCAAAGCATCTGGAGTAGGTCTGAAGCCCACATGCTATACCCGATCGGTCTCCACTGACACATGCCCGTCGCTTTATGACAGACACTCAGGCAGGCAATTATTATGAGGCCCAAGCCTCCTACTTAAAGACTGAGACATGAGAAGCGTAGGAAATGGAAACAATGACATGGGCATGAGGTTTTAAGGTGAAGGTAGTGCCAGTGTTTAGGGGGCAGCAAGCTTGGGAGCTAGAAGCTTAAACCCTATAGAGCAGGCGAGTCAGAATCCATTCAATAGCAACAGGTCTGATTTTAGTTTTAGAAGCCAGAAAGTAATCTCTTACGGAGGTGACTTGAGTCAATTAACTTGACAACACACAACAGTCTAGTACTAGTGTACAAAAGTGTACTATTTTCCACATTCAAAAAGGTACCCAAAAATACAAACACGGAAAAATTAAGGTTTGAAGTTTCACCCTCACCCCTTCCTCATCACTGGTTCTCTGCCGAGTAATACATTAGAATGCCCCCATGGTTAAAAACTAGATTTCCCCCTAACCAGAGAGTAAATTGGACTTACGAGGCTAACAGCATAGCAGCAGTGCCCACAAGCTGAAGTTTTCCTCTCAATACAGACATTGAAGAAAGGAACCTATCAATGTAGTTCACAGCCAAGTACAAGGTTTCATTCTGTAGTTTGTATTCTTCTCCGACTTCAACTAACCAGTCCACAAGGATTGCCCTCATACTATTGGTAATGTCTGGTTGTTTCTTCATGTAACCCACTTTAGGCTTACATTTAACCTTTTAAGAAAAGTTAGTATAGTGTTAAAATTGCAATTAGGTTACAGTTAGCAAAGATGCTATATATGCTGAAAGAAACATAAACCTTGCACAGATGTTAACTCAATTTCATTTTACCATATTTAATAGGTAAGTGTATAAAATTGGACTCAGCTTTTACCTCCATTTGCCTAAGGTAAGTATGAATGTCTTCATGGTAGTCTGGCACTTCATTAACATTCACTGGTTTTTCATCTTCTAACACAATGGACATGTCCATAATATGTGGTGACTCTGGAGGAATTCAAAAGATAACTGCTAAAAGTGCATGTCTCTAAGAATACTGTTATCAGAGGAGCTGTGCCATCCAATTAAAAACCTTCACGCTACAAAACAGACTGTCAGTCCCAGAATCTGATACAGTCAGCGACTAGATGCGGGCCCCAAAGGCTTTCCTTTAACAAGGGTATTAATGAAAAACATATTTTGTATCTGGGGGAAAGAACATCATCGATTACTCTCTTCATTTTGAAACAAAACATTACTACACATTTTAAATAAAAACACAAACTATTCCTAAGGATTCCTATTCCTTTCCCTAACCAAAAGAACTCTAGCTACAACCAGTGCTGTCTATTCAATCCATTCCATTTTCTAAGTACCCAACAGTACAACCTACTGCTTGGCAGGAAGACAATGTCCCTTTCTGGTGTTTGATGATCACTCAGACTGATGTTACAGAAACACAACTCAAACGCTGGAAGTGATGCTAGACATCACAACGTTTAAATCTGCACTCACGCAAAACATTCTCTTTGGTACATTGCACCACTGATTTAGGACACAACTGCAATCATTCGACCAAGCAGATATTTCCAGGGTCAGGTTTAAATATATGACTGATGCCTAGTTAAGATGATTGATTAGTATTGTACGAAAAGGAACAGCTGATTACAACCTGGATCTTTTTCTGGGTCACTAGGTCATGCAAATATTTTGGGGTAAGTCTAAGCCTGTTTGTTACCTTAGACCGAAGTAATGATTAGTGAAGTGAATACCTTAAAATATACAACTGAGTCTACTTAATAATCACATTTACCTTGATTAATACAGATTCTTTAAAACTTACCAAAACTGCCATCCATTGGGTAATCAAGAGATACCAGTGGTTTTCGTGGGGCAGGTAGATTGATAGCTGAATTAAATGCCAAGGCATTTTCATGCTCCGTTTTCTCAGACTCAGCTGGTCTCTCTTGCGTCTTTTCTTCTGGTTCATCCACATGAATGGTAAATGCCGGCTGGTTACTGTTGGCTTTCCAAGGAGGAACAGTGACAGGCTCATCGTTTACAGGAATGTCCTTAAGAGGTGCAACCTAGGAAGAAAGAAAATGTCTTTGAGCTGTTAAAGGGGACGTTGCCTTCTTCCCCCTAAGAATCTCATTCTTTGCTTTGACCCCACCCCCCACCCCGATTTCCTACCAGAAAATCAAGGCAGGCCAAAGCCCAGGCATGAATGAATGAGTAGTCCGTGCAAAGTGAAAAGGGCTGCAAAAATTTGTCACATGTAGGGAGTTGATAACTACGGGGGGCGCAGCCAGCTAAAATGGCGGAATTTACCCCAAGTGTTTGCTTTTCTAAAGTAGAGGCATTCTCTTGTTCACATGGGGGTGGGGGAGGGGGACGCCGGAATCCATAAAGATGCCCCGGACAGTGTAGGCAGGCAGTACCCGCACAAGGCTGGCTGGAGCCGGAACACTAGACGGAAGGAGGGGCTGCCTCCGTGGCAGCCCACCCACCCGGAAAGCTAAGGCCCCAGAGGCTCGGGGCCGCCTCCTCCGCAGATCGGGAGATCCCAGACCCCGGCCTGGCCCACGCTCCCACAGAGCGCGCGCCTGCCTTTTCTTACCCGTCGTGTCTTGGGCTTGTGCTGCGGGGCTGGGCCCCGGGAGTTGCCGGCCTTCAGGACCGCCAGCGCGGCCCGCGTCCGGGGCTGCTTGGAGGCCCCCGCGCTCTCGGGGTTGATGTTCTCCTGGTCCTCCTGGAGCGCTTGCAGAGCCGGGCCCGCCTCGTGGGCCGCAGGCCCGGGCGCCGAGCTGCCCAACATCACTGCTCCCGGGGACGGGCGGCGGGACCAGGCTGCGGCGCCAAGCAGCGTGCACTCCGCCCGCCGGCCAGCCGCGCCAACGCCGCCGAGGAACGCCCTAGGCCCGGCGGCCGGACGCAGCCAGGGCCGGCCTGCGCGCAGGCCGCTCGCTCGGCAGGAGCCGTGGCGGCCGGGGGAGCGAGTGGAAGGTGCAGGCGGGCACTGCGCGGCCGGAGGAGCCCGACACCCAGGAGCCCCGGGAGAAAGGGAACAGCCCGCCGGAGAAGCGGCTGTTCTTGCAGTTCAAGTAGCCCGCGACTATTGAAATGGGCCAATGAGGAGCGCGCGGGCCTGTGACGTCACTGCCGGCGACCTAGTCGCAGGCGGCTGGACGCAGCCGGGGAGGTGAGGGAGACAAGGCGGGGTAAAGAAAGGCGGCGCCGAGAGCGGCGGCGGGAGGGAGAACCCCCGCGCGGGGAGGCGGTGGAGGGCGAGGCCTGCATTCCTAGGGCCTCGAGGGAACCAGAAGGGGGGCTCCGGGCTGTGGACTGTCGCGGGGCACTTTAAAATGAACTAAATTAAACGTTTAGCAGTTGTTACTGGGCTGCCCCGTCCTTTTGTTCGGCCAGGGGAATTCTAGTTAGGTTGGTCAACTACCCCACCCCCTTCAAGGATTTAAAAGTTGACTCTTCATCACTGGCCGGTCGTCTTCGTCAAGTTGTTACAGTTAGTCTTAGTTGTCTTACTGTAATTCTTTAGGTGTTTATTCACAATAAGCAGATATTAATCTTAGGCTTTCTGTTTCCAATGAAAATACACTTTAAGGTGCCATCCTGAACTGATAAATATAACAGTAATGCATTTCAAGATATTCAACTAAATAGTCATTAATTTTTATTCACAAACCAGTTCTCACTTTATTTTTATATAGGGTATATACACACACCTGTGTACATATATGTATAGCTGTTTATTTAAAACAACAACAAACATCCCATGAAATTCTTACTCCCTGCCATCTAGGCGATTCCAACGGAATCTGCTGACTTTTCTCGTTTGCAGCCCAAGGTGTAAACCTACTGGACCACCTCACAATGAAAGTCTAGTGGCCTACAGACTACATATATAGATATGAAGGCTATTTAAATATAATAAGAATATATATCAAAAGATTCTCAGCTGAGCCACGGTGGCGCAGTGGTTTGTGTGTGGGACTGCGGCACACAGGGTTGGAGGTTCAAATCCAGCAGCAGCTCTCCAGGATCAAAGCTAGGCTTCCTATTCCCAATAGGGCAGTGATGTGGAAAGAAAAAACAAACTTGAAAAAGATTTTCGGGGCTGAGCCCTGGTGGCGTAGTGGTTGTGCTTTGGACTGCAGCCCACTGGGATGGAGGTTCAATTCCAGCAGTGGGGCTGGGCCTCCTACTCCCACCACCAGAGATTAGTGATGCCCAAACAAAAAAAAAAAAAAAGAAAAAGATTTTCATAGTAGCCTATCATTGGGAATCCTTATTTCTGACAAATTGATGAGTCTGCCTTTCTTGAAAGTGTTACCCACCCCCCCAAAAAAAACAGCTTTAAAAAACCATCATTAAAACTTTTGTCATTTTAAAGCAAACTGTTAAACACAGTAAGCCCAAACAAAACACATTGTCAGAGCTGATTTAGACTCATAGCAACAATCTTCCCCTGAAATAATAAATTTATATTAAAAAGAAATTTTCAAGAGTTCAGGAAAATCTGAGAAGCCATCTCTGTTTTCGCAGTCCTCCTTGCCACACCTTGTCTAGTGAGACTGCTTACAGTTACGGTAGGTAGGCTCCCTTCCTACTGTGTCAGCTTTGCCCAGTTTCCAGACCACAA
>PVJH01023413.1:0-34833 GCA_004026705.1 Nesogale talazaci | reverse complement strand
GCTGCATCAGGGCAAGCCCATGTGGCCTCTTCTCTGGATCAGGATCGATCAGCATGCTGACATCTCTTCTAGTCAGTAGTTTGTCATCTTGGAGACTCAGTCCAGTCTCTCTTTCCCCAATTGGGAAATATCGCAAGACTTCCCAGAATTCTCCGGAGAAAGCCAAGCCCACAAAGAGGCATCATTGGCTGCTCATTGGCTTTCTCCAGATTAGCAGGCCTACCTCTACCCCTAGACTCCCAATCTGAAATTGACACATAAATACATGACTGCCATACCTTCCTATCTTTAAAACAAAAATATTAATTTTTATAATTCCTTAATTATCTTTGTTCCACTTTCTTGTGTACTTTTTAATAAAACATTTTTTCCTCCCAGTTCTGCAGTCCTTAAGTCAACAACACCCTCTCCCCACAGCCAGTCTTTCATTTAGATAATCCCAGACCATTCATAAAAACATCCTGCCCCCTGGGAACACTCATGCCTTGCCCAATCTCAACCCTTCCCAAAGACCACTGTCTCCCGAAAGGCATAATACCCACCCCATCAAGGGCTTCCCTGAGAATCTCCCCCATGCCCTTCCCTTGTCACTCCATCTCTTTACCTCTGGATCACTCTTGATTCCAAATATTTTCTAGTCAACCTATGTACCCAACCAGATGAAGTCACTTGTCCATAATCAATTATTGCAACCCTTTGAATGATCCCCACACCCCACACACACACTTGTGCTTTCATACCAGATCCTAAATCCACCAAGGATACCCACCTTTCATTAGCCCACAACAGCTCCAAAACTCCCAGGAAGAGCTTATATGCAATCAAGCATCAATAGCTCTTCTTCAATTTCATTTAGTTTTAAATTCAAGAAAGATGTGTGACAGTGTTCTTTCCTGCCACCATACTAATTCTTTCTGAATGCTGAGCAAGTAATCAAAGAAGCTCATGACGGTTAAGAATCATGTCAAGTAGACACTCCTGGGTAAGGATGGGGGTAGTGCCTAACTTATCAATTAGATCACAATGTGATAACACCTATTTGATGCCATAAGCTTTTTAATGTAAAAGAGACCCAACAGAGTTAAATCCTCTCAGGATTCTCACCCTCTGCCAGAGCTGGGTCTTTTGTCTGGTTCCTTGATCTCCTGTTGCATTGTCTGTCTGTTCCAGGCACCCTCAGCAGACTACCCACAATGAGTTCACTCCGTTCATTTCAGTGCACTCTGGCTTGGCTTCCTCATCCAGCTTCTTGCTTGGCAGTTCCCATGTGTCAGAGAAGTCTGAGTTGAACCAGACCAGAATTACCTGTTTTGACAACTGCTTAAGTCATTTTTTGCAGGTTCAAATAAATGACAGCCCCTATAATGTCTTAAAATTTAGAAAAGTTTTTACTTGATAAACCAGACTGCAAGAATTAAAGAGTAATTCTTTAAATTGTAGTGCCAAGGGGATTAATGGCTGGTTTCTATAGGCAAGAACCCAATTATCAGAAGCTTTCCTACTGAGTGAGCAGGACGGACAAAAGGAGAAAGCAAACTTAAAGTTATCATTCTTTAGAGTTAGAAAGCCATGCAGGACACAGGATTGATTATAACTTCAAAGGGAAAATATTTAAGGATAAAATTAATCACAACTTTTGAATTAAAACATGAACAGGAACAACATTGAAGGTAACAAGATTAATTACAAGGTCCTGATCTTGAGAACATGAGACTACATTTTAAAATCCACCACTAGCAGAATTTTCTGAGATGGGAGGAGAAGGGAGCAGGTCCTTCAGCTGTCAACAAAACTTACATTGGTCAGTTTGCCTCTTGCCCTACTATACTTATTTGGGAATCAAATCTTTAATTCATCAGCAACTTCTTGATTTAGGGCAGCATGTTGGTTCTTTAATACCCTAAGTTTAACAGTCTCTATGCAGTTTTGGAAGAACATTATAAATGCACTTATAATGCAAGGTCCAATCAAAAGTCTCAATATTAATAATAATAATTGAGGACAGGAAAGACCAGTAATTAAAGTAATGACTCAGGGAGACCAATTAAACAATTTGTGACACCAGCTGCCTGTAGTTCCATTTTCTATGACCTTTTTCTCCACATTCTTGCAGAAGACAGCAAGAGTTTCCCATACAATCCCAATTTTATTTGCATTAAAACAACATTCCTCCCCGAGGGCAGCACATAGTCTACTTTGTTTGAAGAATAGTAAATTAAGCCCTCACTTATTTTGCAAGACTTCTAAGGACTCAATTTGTTCAGACAAACTTAAAATGGTGGCTTCTACTTTGTTGATAACTGCATTAATTATACTGAAGAGGCCTTTTAAGTCATTATTGTAGATGATGAGGGCAGAGACACTCGTGACTGGGAAAACTAGTTGTTAAACATATAAGTACACTTGAAATACATTTTAATTTGATAAGAGTATGAAGAAAACCAAGGCTGAGATAATAGTATTAAAAAACCTGAGACAGGGGTCTTTAACAGAATAATGAACCTTTTATTATGCATTGCATAGGGCAGCCTTGAAATTGCTTGAGGTGTTCAGGCAGCAAGGCCATTCACCTTGATCATGGCCAGAGTTGTGAGAATGATGGGGAAGGACCTTATTAATGTGGCATAGGTCCAGTGGCCATGATTATGTATGACAGAGTCACCTGTTTGGAAAGGGTGCACAGATAGGCTAGTTCCTGTGGCTGGGTTACTGCCTTCCTCAAGAATTTGTTAAGTTGGCACTGGACAATCTGTAAGGTTTGCAAGGACTTAAGCAAATTATGATTATGATTTACTGCCTGCAGGTGTCCTTTGAACAATGAAAGGATTGGTGTTAGATTAACTTTGACACTTTCACACAACTTTTTTAGTCACATAAAAATTTTAAAACAAGGACAATAGTTCTAACAAGATAAAACTAAAATACATACAATTTGAAATGTACCAGCCTTATTATTAGTGCTATTTTTAAAGGATGATTTTATTGAGAGCGCTTTCAGCTCTTATAACAATTTATACATCAATTGTATCAAGCACATTTGTACACATGTGGGCATCAGCATTTAATTTCTAATTGAGTCCTTGGTATCATCTCCTCTTTCTTTCTCCCCTATCCTTTTATTTTTTCTCCCCCTATCGTTTTATTAGTTAATGATAAATTTTTATTATTTTCATATCTTACAGTGACTACTATCTTCTTTCATGCACATTTCTGCGTTCGTTCTCCTGGGCATATGTATCAGCCTTATTTAAAATATTATTTTATAAGTGAGTAATAAAAAATATTTTCATTAATGAAAGTTTGTAAGTCTTTATTCCCCAATTTTTGGTATCCAATTTTTATAATGTTCACTTGTATTACCTGAGTGCTTTGAAGAAAAGAGGATGTTCTTTGATGTGTGGAATTTTTATTCTGATTGGAACATTATGAATCTGCATCCATAAACAAATTCAAATTTGGACAGCTGTCCATAAAGTCAACAGCAATATGAACCAATTTATAGTCTTAAAAATCTTATCTACATCTGATGAGGTTCTTCAACTTAATGTGGGTCATCTTTATTGTTCTCATTAAACTGTCCAATTGTGGGAAAGAGAAAGAATCTGTTAGGTAGCTAGCATAGGGACTGGAGCATCCATTGTGCATGCTCAGAGCTCCTGGATTCTGACCGGGAAGGGAAGATTCACCTAGGTAAGCTTTACACTGGATTGGCTCATCTGAGCCTGGTGAATCCAATTCAGCCAATAAAGTTGATCAGGAATGTCAACAATACCTCTCAGCTGAGGGTCTGAAAAGCCAGAATCCAGAGGCTTGTGGCCCTTTCTGCTTCTCAAGCTGCTTCTCAGAGGTCATACAGTGAAAGGGTCATTAGACTTCTAAAGGGGTCACAATCCACCGGCTGAGAACCGCCGCTTTAGATGAAATAACATAGACTGGCACCATGGCAAAAAATACATTAAGGAGTAATAGGAGAAATTATTACGTCTCTGACTGAGCTTGTTCTTGCAGGAATCTCTGAAACAACCTGGATAATGTAGGAACATTATCCATGTGGCCAGGCACATCATAGAGAAACCCAAACACCCATCTCACCATCTATTGAAATAGGAACATAACTTTTCCCTTGTGCAAATGTTCTAATATTTTATTATTGATACCTTGACACCTTTGAAGGCGTATGATGATAAAAAAGAAAACAATGCCTTAAGCACAAGTGCTATATAGCAAAACTGTAAATATTTGTTGACAACCATCCAAAGTGGGGTGATAAGTTTGGAACACAGATTTCAATAACTTAATTAAAATTTCAACTTTCACAGGAAAAAAAGATGGGTATTGGCTTCTATATATGAATCACTGGTTAAAGGGAGATGTGCACTAAAAAGACTCTTAGATCTTCCAGTCCCAGTCCCAGGTGGTGCTTTTATAGGTCAGAGGTTGGGGGCCTCTTTGTCCCTTCCCTTCCCCTCCCTTCCCTCTCCTTTCTTTTGGAGTAGGGCATAACTGCTGCAGCATTTGCAATAGACAAAGATGTGAAAGCAGTCAATGTCCATGACCATTCCTTGCTCTTCAAGGGTGAGAGAGGTGTTGGGGTCACAGCTTGTGGGAGTTATTCAAGTTGATTTTTATCCCTCTCAGTATAAAGTGAAACCTTTCAGGTGCTTTCCTGGCCCACAGTTTAGAGCTTGAATTAGACTCAAACAGACACCTACATATTTTTTTCCTGAGTATAAAACTGTTAATTCATGTCCAATGAAGAGATAATATAAAGCCACCAGGAAAAAATGTAAAGAAAAGCACATTTTGCAGGCTGAAACTTACAAGCTGCTTCTTGGAAGCAGAGATCAGTGAACCATTGAAAAACACATTCTGGTTCCCAATCTCTGAGTGAAGTCACGCAAAGTCCTAAAATAAAGACTAAATGAATAGGCGACACCTATGACCTAAAGGTTTACAATAATTCATTTTAAACAACACTACAAAGTAGATAAAACAAAATTTTAGAAAGACAAAATATCTTTGAAGGTTATGTGAAAAGGAAACGACAAAAAGAATCAAACCCAGAGAACTGAAAACCAGGAAAACTACAACCCAAACCAGACTTCTCCTGGATAGGTTGTAGGCTGTAGCATACATTGAAGAAAAGTCTTTCCTTTTGTCCAAGGTTTACTCATTTTTGTTTGTTTGTTTGTTTGTGGGCATCACTGCCTCTGGTGGTCATGGGCGCTACCCAGTGCCGCTCTTGAGAGCCACCGCTGGATTTGAACCGTCAAGCCCACGGGCTGCAGTCCTGCGCTCAATCACTTACGCCACTGGAGCTCAGTGAACACACATTTTTTTTACATTGAACAGTGAACACACATACACAAAGAAATCCACCTCCAAAGGATTCAGCTCCTTCAAAGTGCCTGGTGGGTTTAGGATTGATAGTTTATTCACCCACTTCACCCAAATTCAAGGTTTGTGGATAAAACCACTTAATATTTTTCAATATACTATACAAATGTTTTAAATTTTAAAGCAAAAATATTTTGTGCCGATTAAAGGTCATCAACCTTTAGCCAACGATTTAAACCTGCCAATAAAAAGCACAAAAATGATAATCAAAAGATTTGTATTTTAGCCAAACATCCAGTCAGTCAGGCTATGATGGCTAGGCTAATAACCAGCATCCCATTCATCAGAAGGGAGGAAGAAACTTAAAATGACAAGAGTTGGGGAACAGACACAAACACTAAAAAGACAAACAACCAGACTGATCAAGATGCACAAAAGACAAAACAGCCATGGCTAATCAAACCAAGTCACAAAACGTGTTATGTTCTTAAAAGGCAAGCTGGCAACTTTACAAGGCACCAAATATCTCAAGCAGCGTCCCAGTGAGCAGCTACTGGGAAGATTTAAGATCGCATCTGGTCCCCTTCCTTAGTCAAACCAAAGGAACAGTCCCTTAGTCAAACCAAAGGACCAGTCCCACAATCAGGTAAATCTTTGGAGGAACAGAAGACTGAAGTCAAATTCCAGAATGCCAGTGTTCCCAGACCACCACTTAACTTAAAAGGAGGAGTCTGTGACCCTAGCATTCAGGGGTCCCCTCACATCCCCTGATTTCTCCTTAGAGGTCCCACATTTTCAGGGGCAGCTGAAAGTGCAGCTGTCCAGATGCATTAAGACACAGTGGCCTCCTGCCCAATGCACCAAGATGTTGCAGGTTCAAATAAATTATCACTACTGTACTGCCTTGAAATTCAGAAGTCTTTATTTGGTTAATGGGACTGAGCGAATCTAAGAGATATTCTTGAAGTTGCAGTGCCAAGTGGAGATGTTATAAATGAAAGTAGATGCTGAGAAACAAGAAGCATACAGATTGAATATAAGGCAAAGGATTGCAGCTTTCTTAGACTTCATTAAAGAAGTGAACGGTGTCCTTTCTTTTATTAATACTAGAATTTGAGAATATTTGCCTGGTTGCATTTACTCAGAATTTTTAAAATTTGATAAGTAACATTCTTAGAACAACAATATCTAAAAACACAGGTGCAGTAAAAATATAATCTACAGGACTGAGTCTCATAGGGCATAGTGGTTGAGCGTAGGTTGAGTGCGGCCCACTGGCTTGGTGGTTCAAATCTAGCAGCAGCTCTCCAGGAGCAAAGCTAGGCTTCCCACTCCCACCAGAGGGCAGTGATGCCCCCCAAAACAAATATAATCTACAAAGAACAGAGACTAACACAAACTCCAGACTAGACATTCTTTATCAAAGACGTGTCCTTGATTGTCTGTCTTTTGACGTGTCTGTCAATATGCATCTGTGTGCAGCTCGTCATAATCACCTTGAATGGGTATCCTTGAAGTTTTGACTTGTATCCAAGTTCTAATCATGCTTTCAGCTATAATCCACCCCTTTTTATATCAACTAGATGAAGAGATAATACTGCAAAAGCAGCATTTTTTCTATTTCTTTTTGTTTGTCAAGGATTTTTCGGCAGACTATCTAAAAGACAAGACAAAAGCAAACTATGAGCATAAACAACCCTGAAAAAAGAGTCAATTATAATTTTAAGAGCGGGAATATGGTTAAGTTGATGGGAATTTTGAAAAAAAACTGTCAAACACTTCAGCACCATCAATCTATTCTGACTTTTTAAAAATAAGTATCCTGTATATGATTTCATAGTTGCAAAATATTCTGTGGTAGACTATGATAATTTAATAGATGTCGTTTAGCACGATCCCAAGGAAATAGTGTCATTATAAATCACAGGAGTAACACATATGGGTGTATGATTTCAATCACATTGTGACTTAATTTGTTGCTTAATACTATTAATTATACTAAAAGAATACCTGTTTGAGATAAATCAGCCAATTTGTCATAAGTTTGCTGATCAATATGTTGATCACTATGTTCTGATCAAAACTTCAGATTTTCAATGCCAATCTTCTACAAAAGTAGCAGATTGTACAGTCTGATGTAAAGCTAGTCCTGGAGTAGTAGCAGTAATTGCTATAATTCCTAAAATTGTTGCTATTAAAATCCCTAAAAATCACTTTGATCTTCATGCCTTTTAGTCAATCTGTCAATTAAAGCTAAAGTAGAAGAACTTTGCCATTGCTGAAACAATTGAGTAGGCATCCATATTTCTGCTTTTGCTCTCTCTCTCTCTCTCTCTCTATATATATATATATATATATACTTTCAATATTATGATTAAATGAAATAGAAGATTTAAAACAAGTAAAAAAGCAATTATTACATTTAATTTCTCCAGAGGAATATTCTAATTGACAGATCACTTCATAAAAAGATATGGCAAATGCACACAAGCTTGGACATATTGGGTTGTATTAACTGTGAAGGACAAGGTGCAATTTCCTATATGAATAGTACTGTTGTCAATCTATCTTCTAATAGTGAATAATGCAGCGCCTAATTTCTATAAATGACACTGGAGGGGTTTCCCTATCATGAAAGCTGAGAGGAAAAAATCTTCCCCCATGCCAAACAATAGACTCCGATACTTTTGTGTCAATAGTGTGGCTATGAGAACGCCATTTAACATCTACTACCTTAGATTTGGCTCGAGCAGAACCGCAAGGAATCAATGACAATTCATTGGGAATTATTAATCAATATTTTCGCCTGTTCTCCTCTGCAAGTACTCGAATTTACCCAATTAGACAAGTGCAAATAGTTTTCTTATCGCCATAATGGCAATGGAGGTACAGAAAAATTGCTTGATATATTTAAATTGAAAAACTGTTAAGTACTTAAAATTAGCAATTTTTGCAGCTTGCTCTTATCTTCACAATTTTTGAGAATTGAAAGCCAGGCCTGACATCTTAATTTTAAACAATATTTCCCATGTACAATAAGTATAATTTTCAGCTTTTACGACAGTAGTCAAAATAGCCATCATTGCTAAAACAAATTAGAAGTTGTCACCCTTTGTCCGTGAGAATGCACCAGTTGTTCTCTTCTATGCTTATTTTTTAATCTGTCCCCATGTCATCAAATCAGCATGTAGAGTCATTATCAAGGGAGCTTGAAAAGGTTTTTTTGGTAATTCTTATGTCAGCAAAATCCTGACTCTGTTCACTTCAAGATCAAGGTCTTTTTTGGAACATCATGTCATATTATACGTTAATCTGGAACCCACAATTTCTTTTCACCTGTAAAAATATAAGCATACCCTTTTCCCCATTTTATGGCCATACTTAAATGCCATTTGTGTTGTTCAACACTCTTATACCACATAGGCTGTTTTATATCTTTAGAAACATTTTCCTAATACAATTCACCAGTCGTGAAATTATTGTCATTTACATTTAGAACATTTTAAGTATATAAAGCTGTATAGAGTTGCCTTCTTGGATGATTTTCACAATCCCCTCCCCCTTTTTGTTTTAAAAGCAACTCTTTCAAAGTCTGATTTTGGTGCTCAATAATAGCTTGACCGGTGTTATTTCTTGGTCAATATTTCAATCAAATGTTGAATTCCATTATATGTTTTAATAATATGTGGAATCCCTATAATAACAAGTGCTTCTAATAAATGAGTAATAACACTATCAGCATGTTCTGTAGTAGCAGGGGTTGCTCATGAAGAATGAGAAACCATATCAATAGAATGATGAACATATTTCAGTGTGTCAAAAGAAGGAACTTGAGTAATATCCATTTGCCAAATTTGGTTATGGCTTGTTCCTCAAGGATTAGTTCCTAAAGGAAGAAGAGAGGCAGATGTGGTTTTGCGAGCTGAGCAAGATCATAAATTATCTTCGCTTGTTTTAACTGTTTGCAACTTGCCTTGATTTTCAGAAATTTACTGTTCTCACCTAAATTTAAAGAATCACTAACTATAAAAATTACATTAACTGTTAGCAAAGGGTTAAAATTTTTGCTGCATTGCATCATAGTTACTGTGATCACTGGCAATTTAATTTAGAGTTAAAATCTGGTGGGAGTGAAACACAGGCTTCAAAAGATCATAGTTGAAGGAGAGAAGGTTGCAGCTTAGGGGAATCCCCAGCACATTTTATTGAAGTAGGGAGACCAGATAAAAAAAATCAAGAAAAGATTCATTAGGTTGTGTCAGGCAGGGTTCTCTAAGAGAAATAAAAATCAGGACACAAGTAATTCTTTTCTATATTTATATATAGAAAAATGTACATAAAATAAGAAAGAAACAGTTAACTATCTATAAAGCAGAACAGATTGCTCGGTGCAACTCACTTGCGTGAGGCAACTAGAAGACTGGCAGTCCTTCAAGTCTTGAGGGCCACTGAGTAGTCCTCTGTTGAGCAATTCAGGCTATCTGGTCACAGGCAGCAAACAGCAAAGCAGGTCACCAACAGTCAGCCAGATGACAGAGTCCAATAGTCCCCAGCTCAAGAGATGTATATCCCAGGAGCGTGGCGAAGTAGGGCTTCAAGGCATCTCAACTCACAGCAACACAGTCCACGATTAAGTGTCCCAAGGGTAGTGTTGCTTGGAGGTCGAGGCACAGGACCAACAAGGCAGCTCTCTGGTCCAAAAATCCGGAAGCAAGAGAGAGGGCGAGACTTGCCGAGCCCTTCCTATCTCTGCCCTTCAATTCATCCTGGGTGTTCATTGACCGTGCCGTCACAACAGACCCTTCAATCTTCTGTGGCCATATTGGCATAACAAACCTACCCATCACAAGGTCCTTGTAAAATTTTAGTAAATAATTTTTTCTGTTCCTCCTCTTTCATCTAATTCTTACCAAGCACGTAGGTCTAGGTTATGAATTTGTTCAATAAAATCATCTCCAAAGATGACTTGCTGAGCAGTAGCAGCAAAAGGAGCAGTGCCAACTAATCATTCAAAAGTTGGTTCCAGCAACTGCCCTTAGCTATTAATCTGAGACTTTCAGATGGAATTTGTGGAATAATCTTATTCTCCTTGAAATATGCTGGAGGCTTTATCTTAAGATAAGAGATGGTCTGGTCTACAACTGCCTTTCCAGAATCTAGCTTAAGATGCTTGGACATTTTAGTTACTAAACAAACCAAAAATTTTAATTCCTCACACATGGAAAACTTATTCTTCTTTTCAGAGTTGGAATCTGATGAAGAAAAGGAAGATTCACTTTCAGAACTCTCATAAACTTTGTCAAATAGAGAATTGCTAGATGTCTTCATACTGGCAGCTCCTGTAACATTTTCACAAGCAGGTTTGTCTCTTTCACTTTCAGTATCTGAATGAAACTGTTTTATAGCAATATTAACTAAAGACATCAATACCCAAACATCATGTTCAGTAGTTTCACCTCTTTGATTTGCCCTTCTCAAATCACTAGTCACCTGTTTTCATACTTTAGCATTTAATTGATTCTTCTTTTCAGGTTGAAACCAGTAACAATGTTTGTGTACACAAGAAAAAAGTTTCTTAAAAGTTTGAGATGGAACTCTTACTCCTATTGGCTTTAAAATAGCTTTTAAAACTTCAATGTGGGGCTGAACCCCGGTGGTGTGGTGGTTGTGCGCGGGACTGCGGCCCACTGGGACGGAGGTTCAATTCCAGCAGTGGGGCTGGGCCTCCTACTCCCACCACCGGAGAGCAGTGATGCCCAAAAAACAAAAAACAAAACAAAACAAAAAACTTCAATGTGTTGAAATTCTGTAGATACAGAATTTCCCTTGACTCTGTCTTTTGTCAAGGCCAATTGTAGTATTCATATGTCTTACCACCTTGGTTCCATGAGGCCTGTTATTGTACCTTTAGGACTCATGTTTAGGTGTCAAATGTTATTATCAATGAACAGAGACACTGAGTAATCAGAAGCACACGGAATGAATATAAGAAAAAGGATTGCAGCTCTCTCAGGCAGCAGCAAAGAACTGAGCTGTGCCCTTTCTTTCATTAATACTAAAATTTGAGAATACTTGCTGGTTGCATTTACTCTGAATTTTTAAAATTTGATAAGTAACATTCTTGGAACAACATTATCTAAAAAAATCGGTGAAGTTAAAATATAAACTACAAAGCATAGAACAGAGACTAAAACTCCAGTCTAGACATTCTATCAAAGACGTGTCCTTGATTGTCTGTCAATATGCACCTGTGTGCAGATGATCAGATTGACCTCGGATGTACCCCTGAAGTTTTGACTTGCATCCAAATTTTAAGCACGCTTTCAGCTACATGGAGATATTAGCCAGCTTCTATAGACAAAACCCCATTTATCAGAAACTTTCCTATAGAACAATAGTTCTCAACCTTCCTAAAGCTGTGACCATTTAATACAGCTCCTCATGTTGTGGTGACCCCTAATCATAACATTATTTCCATTACTACTTCAAAACTGTCATTTCGCTACTGTAATTAATCAGACAACCCCTGAGAAAAAGTCATTCGACCCACAAAGGGGCTATAACCCACAGGCTGAGAACTACTGCTGCAGAACAAACAGGTGTACAAAGAAAGAAGGCAAAATTAATGTCATCATTCTTTAGCATAAGTAAGCATTGACGTGTACAGGATTGATTATAGTATCAGAAAGGAACAATATTATAGAATAACAAAATTAATCACAATGCTCAGATTACAACATCAAAGGGAACAATATTGAAGAATAATGAGATGAATTACAATGTCTTGATCTTGGAAAGATAATGGTATATTGTAAGACCCCTTACTAGAGGGACTTTTTTACAAGGGAAGGGGAAGAGGACAGATCATTCAGCAGTTAACAAAATGGTGCTATTTTGATCAGTTTGAAAAATTTAACAAAAACAAAATAAAAACAGAAAATAACAAATTCTGGAGAAATAACGCTGAACCCCGGTGGTGTAGTGGTTGTGGGCAGGACTGCGGCCCACTGGGATGGAGGTTTGATTCCAGCAGTGGGGCTGGGCCTCCTACTCCCATAACCAGAGGGCAGTGATGCCAAAAAAAAAAATTCTGGAGAAATAATGGAGAGTGAAACCTTCACAGTCTTTTGGTGAGATTGTAACTATGTACCCCTGCTGTGATGTGGCATTCTCTCAAACAACCATGAATAGAAATTCCATACAATCAATCACTCTTACTGTTATAAACCTTAAAGAAATAAGAGTTTGGAGAATGATGATGGCAGCGGACGTGCGAGGGTTCTTGTCACAGTATGTTTATTTATGTATTGGAAAAATGATGTACGAGCCCCCAATAAAATGATTTTTAATTAAAAAAAGAAGTAAGAGTCATAGCAAAGACAGACATGCAAATCCATGTTCATTGTAGCATTATTTACAATTTCAAAAAGTTTTAAACACCATAAAAACCCATGAGTTGAAAAGGTGATAAAAACCTTATTACAGACACCCAGTGAAATAATCTATATGCATCATTAAGGAATACTTGTGCTACCGTAAAGTATTTCATGGTAAACATGGCCCTAGAGAACATTATGCTGAATGCACTAAGTCAATTGCAACAGGATAAATTTGTATGAGACTACTCTTATAAATAAAAATATCAAGATAAATATTCTTATACCAAAGGACACAAACTTTTCTGGTTACGGAGATGGGGAGGAGAGCAAAAGAGAAAATGAATAGGCTTAAGGAGAGACAGCCATTGGTTTGGTTGTGGTGTTCATGTGGTTAATGTCAATTTCATGTTTGGAAGTCTTGGGGTGGAGTTTGGCCTGTCAGTAGACCTCTGTCGGCATAGTTTTCTCTGAGAATTCTGGGAGGTGTCAAGGTGTTTCCCAGTTGGAGAGGAGAGACTTGACTCACTCTCTCCTGGAGAGAGGAACTAATGAAAAGACAAGATGGCAGCGTCTGAGGCACTGGAATTGCTGGAGGAGAAGCCACTGAGTCTTACCCGGCTGGAACCAGATCTCTGACACTGGAAAAGTTACAGAGTGACCCTTGCCAGCACTGAGATGCTTCTAAAACCAATAGATACTGCTGATAGACCCTGAGCCCCAGAAACCAGGAGCGATGAAGGGATTCCTGCCAGAGCTGGGACTTTGCACCCACTGTGACTTCATGAGTTGGAAGGGGATTTTATAGACTGGTATCAGACATATAGGCTAATATCGGACTTATGACTTTGAACTGGACTGGGTTGGGATGCTTTCTCAATGATCCACTCCTCTTGTGTATAAATATTTCCCTTATATCCATATGCATGTCTATGGATTTGTTTCTCTAGTCTACCCAGACTAACACATTGGTTGAAGTGGAAGATAATGCTCCAATATTCCACAATAGCAAAGAGAAAACAAAGGAGTCGATTAGGGCAAGATTTTGGGGAGTTTGAATAGGTTAATTTATGCTATATGAAAGGAAATATAAGCTCCCATATAATTCAAAATAAGAATACTTAATAAAACAAATCAAATTTGTAGAATATGAGATAAATATGCCAAAGATCTCTCTAAAAATTTAAAAAGTAAAGATGATACTTTGAGGATAAAGGTGTGCCCAACCCAAATCATGGTATATTCTTTCTTTCTTTTTTAAATTGTTATTAGTGGGTGAACAATCCAACGCTTGGTGAATTCTACTTCACAATGATTGGAAGAACCGACGTCAAAAACCACATCATTATGAACTTTTGGCCGCCACAAGCCAGTTATCCCTGTGGAACCTTTTCTGACACCTTCTGCTTAAAACCTCAAAGGTCAGAAGGATCATGAGGCCCCAATTTCAAGGTCTGTTTTCATACTGAAAATCAAGATCAAGGGAGCTTTTGCCCTTCTGCTCCATGGGAGGTTTCAGTCCTCCCTGAACTCTCCTTCAGACATCTAGGTTACCATTTGACAGGTGTACCGCCCCAGTCAAGCTCAACTCCCCACTTGGCACTTTCCTGGAGCGGGTCGCCAGAAGTGAAAGACCCTTGGGGGTCGTCTGACAGGCCCTCCTCAACCCCCTCCCCCCCAATAGATAAAATAGCCTGTAGATGAGCCACCCTTTGCAGGGAAACAGACCACGCGTGCGGTCCTCCCACTTATTCTAAACCTCTCACGTCTCTTCACCATGCCAGACAAGAGTCAAGCTCAACACAGTCTTCTTTCCCTGCCGATTCTGCCAAGTCCATTCCCTTGTCTGTGGTTTTGCTGGATAGCAGTGAGGGCCAGTAGGATTCTGTTGTATCCGTTCAGGCGCATCACTATTTAGATGAGGAGGCATTTGTCTACCTTAAGAGACTCATAGTTATGCCTGCCTTTTATCTGTGCTTTATTGAATATCTTCACTTTGCCATTCAGAGCACTGAGCAGAAATTGCATCTCTTCAACACCCGCTGTGGACCTTCAAGACTAAGTTATGATATTTTCAATGGTGTCATATGATATAGAATTTGGGAAATGGAAAAAGAAGACCACAGAATCAATGTATTTAAATGATAGTGTTGGTAAACAATATTGAAAATACAGCAGACTTCCCTGAACACAAACAAATATATCTGAAAAGAAATAAATCCATCATGTTTCTTAAAGTTTAGATTAGCACTGATTTGTAAAATAATTTTATAGGAGACTTGTATAACTCTTATCACAAGCCATACATGCATCCAATGTGTCAAACATATTTGTGCATATTGCCATCATCGTTTTCAAAGCATTTTCTTTCTACTTGAACCTTTGATATCAGCTCCTCATCTTTCCCCTCTCTCCTCCTTCCTCCTGAAACCTTGATAATTTATAAATTTTAAATATTTTTCATATCATGCACTGTCCAATGTCTCCCCTCACCCCCTTGTCTGTTGTCAATCCCCCTGGGAGGGAATTATAGTTAGGTCATTGTGGTTGGTTCCCCTTTTCTCCCCCATCTTCTCTTTACTCTCCTGGTATGGCTATTCTCAAAAATGGTTCCAAAGAGTTCATTTGTTTTGTCTTCTTTGTGGTTCCAGCTGTTTTATGTACCCATAAACATGCTCTGGTCTAGCCAGGTTTGTAAGGTAGAATTGGGGTCATGATAATATGGGAGAAGAAACATTGGAGAATCAGAGGAAAACTGTGTGCTTCATTGGTGCTATACTGCACCCTGAGGAGCCCATCTTCTCCCCACAGCCTTTCTTTAAGGGAATGTCCAATTGCTTACAGAATGGTTTGGGCCTCCACTCTACATTAGATTTTTTTTTCTGGGTCTTTGATGCCTCATACCTGTATCTGTCAACACCTCATGATCACACAGGCTGGAGTGAGTAGCAAAAATTTTATTATGTACTTTAGGCAGCAGTCTATAGAGAACAGTTTCTAGAAATGGACATCATACTTTATAAAGGTTAGGGATAAAGAGGAAAAAACTTCATTGTGATGGAATGACACAGTGGCTCCAATATTAGACTCAAAGCTAGCAATTTGGGGGATGCTACAGAATCAGATATTGTTTAACATAAGGTAGCTGTTGTACATACGATAGCTATAGAATAGAACCGACTTGACATCTAACATGATGACTCTGGAAGGTTTCCTTCCATTATCTCACTATCATCATCTATAATCCATAGGATAATTCAGATTAAGATGTAGAGGGACAGGAAGAATGACCTTGTAATCTATTCTGAAAAGGAACGAATGAAAACCCTATGAATCACAACAGAATATTGTGCAATATAATACTGGAAGATAACATTTCTAGACTACAAGGCATTCAAAGTATACAGTGCCACAACAATGGACTAAAGAATATCAATGATGGTCGAGACAACAGAGCTAGGAACCATTCCATGATCTTATATGTGAAGTAACCAGGACTTGGAGTCAACTCTAAGGCAGTTAACAACAAATGATACTAAAATTTGTTTTCTTACACTTAAGTAAGAGATGTGCATTCACACATCTATTATGTCTAATATCTCTCTCCCTCCATTTTATTCAACCTCATTATAGCCTTCCATCATCCTGAATTCTTATCTATTAAAAATATAATCTCTATTTTACATTAGAATAAATTACTTATCCTTTACCATCTTGTCAGTGATTCTTATAATATATATTTTGGACTTGTCTTGTGATAAAGAAAAAGGGAGGAAAATTCATGAATAATGTTTATGCTGTTTTTTTTATATTTCATATGAAAGTCTCTCAGAGTTCATACATGAAAGCCATTTGCCAAACAATTCTTGTTTATTTATCCATTTCACTCATAAATTCATAGTGAATTCATAAATTCATAAATTCATGAATTCATAAATTCAATAGATAATTGCCACTTTCTTTGTATTAAACATTATAAGGTGTAAGAGATAAATTTATGATTATTACCATGGAGATTCCAACCATCATTAAGTTTAGATATATAGTGTAAGAGGTAAGGGGAAACTTCTAATATTAAATTTATCGCTGAGCTTCAGTGTTTCTTGTTTCTCCTGTTAAAGAATGTAGATTTTTTGGAAAATGGGGAAAATGCTTAGATAAAAAATAATTTATTTTTAACTCAAATATATCTTAATGAAAATTGTCTCCTCCGAGCTTCACTTGAGTTGCCAATAGGAGAAAGTGTTTCAATCCATAATATTTTCTGTCTTGTCTGTGTTTAATAAATCTCAGAGGGAAGCTGCCAATCAAAATTGGTATTCTTGAAGTAATAATAGCATATGAAGCTGACATATAATTAATTTAATTGCATATTGTGAATATATCCTGTTATAATCATTGCCATATAGTATTTTATTTTCCTCATCAACATCATCTGGTTAGAATGCATCTAATGCAAATGTGTATTACTTATTGTTATAATCAACAGTACATCAAGCACAGTGACTGAAAAATGATATATGTCAAAAATAAATGGGTATATAAGAGGATAAATTAATTGGTAAGTGAATATACTGCCATATAGTGGCATAGAAGTATTCATACTGGAAAGAGAGAGAGAGAGAGAGAGATATCTGGGCACTTAAAATATGTAATATAATTTACTAAATTAAAAAGTTAGGAAATCATTCTTACAAACTCAAAGGTGCAAATTCTCACCCCTGAATATATAGACTATATTTCTTCAACTCCTGTGTTAAAATATCAAAATACTTAAAGGCAAATAATAAACATATCACAGTGGTGGAAAAATAAGTAATGTCGAAAAACTTAAGCAATATACTTGAGATATAAAAATGACAATGCACATTATCAGTTTCAGAAGTAAAAATTGAATATGATATCCAAGCAACATCAAAATTCTTGGCAGAGCTTACAGTCTGATATGCCCAGAAAATCTTATCACTTTTTAAGAATGACATCATATGAAGATTCAGGGCTTGTTAGGAAACAATTATTATCTAAAGGTGAAGAAGTTCATTGATAGGAAAGATGATTTAAATGATTTTTATTGCAATCCAAACCAAATTACATATATTGCTTTAGAGTTGATCTTTACTCACAATAAATTAGGATGACTTCCTACAGTTCTCAAAGCTATAGTTATAATAGAAGCAGACTGTCGTCTCTTTCTCCCCTGGGGTACATTTGTGGGTTCAAGCTGATCTTTTATTTGACAATTGAGCACTTCAAACATTGTACCACTTTTGATTCCAAATTGGTTGTATGAAGGGAAAGGAAAAAATAAAATCAGGAGAAGACACAGGAAAAAGTGGATTGGTTGGTTGATTGCACTTTGTCCACATGTCACATAATTTAATAATTGAACCTTACCAAGAAGGGTTATACAATCACCACCACAATTGATTCTAGAACATTTTCTTTGTACTCATTGTTATTCATGTAATCATTATGTTTAATTGTGGAAAAAATAAACACAAAAACATTCTCTAATTCAACAACTTCTACATGAATAATTAGTACCATTGACTAGGCTCTTCAAGCTGTGCAACCATATCCTCTTCAAAATTATTCCTCCACCATTGACATAAACTCAAAGCACCCTAATAAAAACTTCTCTTTTCCTCTTTCACCTATAGTATCCAGTAGTCAAATTTAGTTTCGTTCTTTTTATAGTAGTTTTCTTGATATTGTATCCACATATCATACACTTCCAAATTTAAATCATCTAAAAAAGTTATATATACATCATCACAATCATTTCTTATGCTCCCTCTTCCATCTCACATATTCATTTTTTTTGCACCCCAAGCCCTTCATACCCTGCCCCACATACTTGATAAACCATTGCATCTGTTGTTGTCTCTATGCATCCACTCCTTCTGTGTTTCATAAACTGGAAAATCCAACAGAAATAATAAAAACAAAAACACATCAAAACAGAAAGAAGAAATTAATATTAATAATATAAAGATAATAATATAATATAAATACAAAGATAATATTAATAAAATAAAGAGTTAAAAAAAAGACTGCCATCAATAATTTTATGTCAGAAAAGAAATTCCTGTCATGGAAGAGGCAAGAAAGACTGAAGCCTAGAGCAACTTTAGGTTGGGTCAAGAGGGAGGTTCAACAAAATGACTAACATATTACATCAAAGTTGGTGTGTCAGTCCGGGTAGACTAGAGGAACAAATTTCATAGACATGCATATGGATATAAGGAAAAGGTTTATATATAAAGGAAATAGGACATTAAGAAAGCATCCCAATCCAGTCCAGTACAAAGTCATAAATCTGATACTTACCCATATGCCCGATATCAGTCTATAAAGTCTCCTTCCAACTCACAAAGTCACAGGTCAGTGGGTGCAGAGTCCTGGCACCAGCAGGAGTCCCCTCATGGCTCCTCGATTCCAGGGCTCAGGGTCCATCAACAGCATCCATTGGTGGCCAAAACAACTCATCGCTGACAGGGGTCCCCACATGGCCTCTCCAACTTCAGAGGTCTGGCTCCATCAGGGCAAAGCCATGTAACTTTTTCTCTGGCTCCTCAGATGCTGCCATCTTGTCTTGTCCCAGATTCACTATCTCTGAGACTAACTCCCAACCACTGGGGAAGATAACTTCTCATCTTCACGAGGGAAATATCGTGAGATTTCCCAGAAGTCTCAGGAGAAAGCCATGCCCATATAGAGGCCTGTTGGCTACTCAATGGCTATCTCCAGATTAACAGTCTAGACTCCACCCCTACATTTCAATCATAAAATAAACATAAGCACATGACTGCCACAGTTGGACTGATCATTATCAAGTTTACAGTAATCTGTCGGACTGTAAAGCTCTGCTAGGTTCTCACCTGTGACTAGAGGGGATTTGCCAGAGACTTAATCTGACTAGAAACTCTACAGATGGATTTTGGGCTCCCACTCTCCTTCATAGCTTTCTGCAGCATTTCCTTGTATCATATTTGGATTCTGTTGTGATCTTTGCTTTACACAGGCTTTTGTGATTCTTCTTCTATATGGACTAGGTTGAAGGCTCAATTAGATGGCTGCCTGTTTGAATACAAGCTCATAAGACCTCAGACAGTATTCGAGTTGATATCTGGCACAATCTGCTTCCTTCCGCACACTTAGGTAGCTGTAGCATCTTCTTCTTCAGTGATAGCTTCATGAAAGTGTGTATCCAGCAGGGTAATGTTAAAATAGCTAACTGTTCTTGAATTGGGGCTAGAATTAAGTGGGAGCCCAGAACCCATCTGCTTGTTCACAGATTTTGAATTACTCTGGTTGACTTTGGTGGGCTTATATGTTAGTCTAGAGAAACAAATTCATAAGCACGCATATGGCTATAAAGGCAAAGTTTATATATAAAAGGAATGGAACCTTGAGAAAGCATCCCAACCCAGTCCAGTCCAAGGTCATATGTCTGACATTAACCCATATGTCCAATACCAATCTATAAATTGTCCTTCCTACTCAAGAACATGTGCATTGACACCAGGACAATCACAGGCCAGTGGATGCATAGTCTTGCATTCTGTAGAAGCATTCTGGCCCTGGCAGGGGTCTCCCCATTGCTCCTCGTTTTCAGGGGCCAGGGTCTAGCAACAGTATCCATTGGCGGTAGAAGCATCTTAGCCCTGGTAGGAGACTTCCCATAGCCTCCCAAGCGTCTCAACACAAGCAGGAGCCTCCATGTGGCTTCTCTGACCCCAGAAGTTTGGTTCTATCAGGAGAAGCCTATGTGACTTCTCCTCTGGCTCCTCCAGTCTCCAGGAATCAGGATCGATCAGCATGCTGTCATCTCATCTTGTCAGTAGTGTATATCCCAGGGATTGAGTCTATAGGCTCTCACCTCCACAGCAGAAATATTGTTAGATTTCCCAGAATTCTCAGAGAAGGCCATGCCCACACAGAGGTCTTGTAGTCTATCTCCAGATTGACAGGCTAGACTCCACCCCTACAGTCCCAAGCACGAAATTGACACCAAGTACATGATTGTCACAGCATATTATGACACAAACAATCAATAAGAACAAAAACAGTAACAACAAAAACAACCAAAAACATAGAAATAAAAGCCCCAAACAAAAAAGAACATCATTTTCAATCCACCCCAGATTATAAACCAGTTACTTGATAACATCAATAATTTATCCCATGTCATAGAGTTTGTTGACATGAGGCATTTATTCGATAATAGTTCAACTGCAAGATGCAATCCATGAGCTGCTGCAGATTGAGTTTTTAATTGATTAGACTTTGTTTACACTAAGCATGGATGTTAGTACTAGCGGGAATTTTCCTGTTTCTCAAGTGCAGATTTTGGACTATCAGATTAGAACTGTCATATCAACTCAAGGGGAAGTTTTGAGGTGCTAAATATATAAAGGATCTTGGGCACCCACTAAACCAGGGAACTTTCCCATGGTCCTATAGCCATCATTTTACAGTCTTGGGGTTGCCATTCCTTGTTTCCTTCCTCTCCCATCAGCGTATTTCAGACCAAAGTCCTAGGGCAGGGTAGTTTGGAGTCATTGTTCAGTCAGGCTCCTATACTGAGTCCTTCTGGTGCGGCCTTCCTTGGGGGATGCTATTTTGCCTCTTAAGTCAGCACTAAGGTCATCATAGTTCATGGTATGGTTCACTGAGGGTTGGTGAGAAATATTCTTAGTATCTTCCGAGGAACATAAAATAGGGTTTATTACCTTTGTATGTTCTCTACAATTATTGTTTAGCCTCCTTCCCAAAGTAAAGTTGTTCCTCCCCATTTATACACCATATTCAGCAACAGAAATATTAGTGCTTCCTCTGTGTCATGACCCCTTTGGTAGCTGTATCACCCTTTCACAGGTATTGTCAAATTCATAACAGTAGCAAAATAATAGTTATAAAGTAGCAATGGAAATAATTTTATGTTTGTTGGGTCATCACAACCTGAGAAGCTATATTAAAGGTTTGCGGCATTAGCAAGTTTAAGAACCACTGCTTTAAAATGTAGATGGTCCCCTTCCTGGCTTTAAGTTACTTTTTCTATATGTTTTCTTCTCTCATTCCTGTGGAAGGCCTGTAGGTTTGTCATAGTCTTGTCTCAGAGTTGTTTAGCATCCAGTGGATGGACTCCTCCCTTTTCCTCCTTCCTGAATGAGTGTCCCCCAGTATAATGGTTTCCAGGTCCTTCCATGCCATGTGGTGTTTCATGCTTTCATTACTCTTTTTAATGAATACATAGTTTTCCGGTTTGCATATGTGCCATAGTTTATTTATTCATTCTTCCACTGCTGGGTTCCTTTCAATTTCTTATATTGTGAACTGTGGTGCTATAAACATGGGAGAGTATACTTCCATTTGTGTTGTGTCTCTTAGTTCTTTGGAGAAAGATTTAAATAAGAATATTAGAGAAAGAGTAGAGAGAGAATGAAAACAAGAATAATAATGATCCAAACAACAGAAAAAATAAATTGATTTCCTTTCCTAGTTATTGCATTCCTTCATACCTTATTTCCATTCTTAATGGAATTATACTTCAAGTCTGTCATGATAATTATTCATTTGTGCTGCAAAATATATTACTTTTTATATCCTAGTTAAACCTGTATTTGTAGTTGCAATTGCATTATTGCAAGGTATTTGTTATTTTGAAAATAATGTATCCTAGTGGTATGTAAGTTATATGTTGGCTTACTACTGCCTAAGCAGTTTGCAAATTATTGGCTGGTTTATAATCCACCCTATCAGTCAGCTTCAAAAAGATTACATGAGGAGCATGTCACCAATCTGACCCATGTCCAATTTAGTATAGAAGTGCATCTTATAAGTAGCAAGTAGCTCATGATTAGTCTGCAAAATTCCTTGTGACAAGAAGCTTCAGATGGGTCTTCCTGGCCAATTTGACCCACTATGGTGTGTCCCATAGACAGGATTATATGACACATGCCTCCAAAACTTGTGATACTCAGGACAGGGGTAGTTAGCGAATCAGAAGCAGCAAAAGCAGCCAGCAGTCCCTGAGGGCGGCATCAGGGTGTACGATCAGACCCTAGCCAGGGGCGGAGACTAGCAGCCCCTGTCTGAGACCCCCGTGTGATCTTGAGTGTTTGGTTTGAAGGTTTGCTGATGGGTGATGTGATAGTTAGGTTTACTGTGCGCATAGGCCCCTATGGGAATACGTGGGCACATTTGCTTAGGCCACAGCTATACTAGAGGGCAGCAAGACAAATGGCTTTCTAAGACCCACTCCCCCTTGTTTCTTCCAGGTGATTTGACCAGTACTCTGCTGCCGACCTAGTCCTTTGCCTCAATCATGTGCTTCCTGCTGTGGGTCGAGCCAATCTGTGGATCTTCGCCGTGCCGTGCATAGCAGAGGCTCCATGGAGACCTGCTTTGCCAAGCTGCTGGTACGTTGCTTTCCTGCCACGCCTACACGGGGCCTGCTTCACGGAGCTTCCAGCCTGTGCTCTGCTGCCTGTCATGCCTGAGGGCAGACTCCACTGTCTGCTTCCTTCACCTTGGATCAGCAACCCGTGTGTGAATTGAAGACCCTTCACCCTCTTAACTGTTCCACAAAAGTGAGCTGAACTGAGCCATCACGGTATAAGCATGTATATCCACAAGTGTTCTGGTTTTGTTTCTCTAGAGGACCATCTCTCACACAGGTAAGAAGGAACACGAATTTTAATGAAAGGAAAGCAGGTGCTGTTTGGTACTTAAAGAGGATCTCCTGTTAAGTATTGAGGATCCATCATCCACCTAGCCGAAACCTTTGTATAGTTGTATTGCTGCTTATTTCCTTCTTTTTTATTAAAACTCTGTAGTTCTTTTTGATCATTCCAATTGATTATTGCAAACAACACAGATAGAATCCAAAAGGGCAAAAGCTGATGTCAAAAATGGTAAACATGATCTGAAAAGAATACATCTGTTTCCTTAGGGTGCTTGAAAACAAAAACAAAACACAGTACAATTAGAATAGTGACTTTTGAGAGGATCTTTGGGCCAATTAAGTTAGAAACAAGTACTGTATATACTCACGCATAAGTTAAGATTTTCAGCACCACGTTAATGCAGTTTTTGTGGTAAAATAGATGCCTTAAAAATAGGTGCCTTGGCTGATATATGGGTTGGCTTATACTCAAGTATATACTTAAATCAGCTAAGAAGGCTACAGTCATTTGAGGGGAGGATGTTATTCCAAAGGGACAGCCTTGATGTAGTTTCTCAAAGGACAGAGGGAAATCAAGCAAACACACTCACCGCCCTCCAGTTAGTTTTGACTCACAGTGACCCCTATGGGTTTTCAGACTGTCCCAGTTTACAGCATAGAAAGCCCAGTCTTTTCTCCCTATGAGCTGTTGGTGGTTTCAAACTGCTAACCACATGGATTGTGGCCCAAAGTGCAGCCACTACACCATGAGGCCACAGGGTAAGTATGAATGCTTGTTAGGAAGGTGTTTTAAGAAAATTGAAAACAGCACTAGTGAAAAAAAAAAAAGATCAGGAAAGTTGTGCTGGGGAATTTTTCCCCTTCCTCCTTCATAAGGATGCTCATTGTTTCAGGACCAGGCTCTCTTCTAAAAATTTCATCCTTACTTTTATCCAATCAACAGCCCTACCCTTGCCATTTCAGTCTTCCTTTTGGTTCTGCTAACTGAAAATAATAAGATAAAAGGAACATGATGTGAGCCCTTGAACAAGTCAAAACTGTTCTTTTTATGTGATTGCAGAATTCTATAAGAAAGAGTTAGAGAGTTAGAGAGATGAGAATATCACCATCAGAACTCTAAAGACCCAAGTGGACGATCTGTCAAGCAGCAGTAATTTTTGTTCAATTAAAGTGCTCTGTGGTTTTACGGCAATACTTTTTGACTTCACTCTGCTGTGGTACGTAATCTCTACTTTACTTCTCTGGGTTCTAACGTTATTTACAATTGCATATAGAACTCTGAAAAAATGAATGACTGAAGACTTTATAAAGGAAGGTGAAATATTGTAATGCTAGTGATAAATGCGAGCAAACAAAACAAATTGCAATCAAATCAATTTTGACTCAAAGCGACCCCATATGACTCACTAGGAACACTCACTAGTGCCTCCTACCCTTCTCCTTCCCCTTGACTAGTTTATTAGGACATATTACAAGGTCTTGTACCCAATGGGTATAGAGACCTCCATCATTGTACACCTCAATCTGAAGGTATTGTGCATACCTAGACCCCTGAATTAAAAGTGCAGAGAGGCACCCCTCTCCAATAAGCACTCAGCTCGAATTTCATGGGCCAGAAAGCCCAACTTTTCTTCTTAAGTGCCCAGAGGCCTCCCACTTTGAAATCCAGCCTCCTGAAGAAAGGCACACAGCTTTACCAGCTCTCTGGGTTGGAAGTCCATCACTCTGTGTGCTGCTCTTACTCCTCGTTCTGCTGCTGCTCCTCTGATGTTCTAGCTGTCTTCTGTGTCCAGGAGATTCACTTGGGTGCTCCCCTCCTGGTTCTTGCTGGTAATATGATCCCTCCACCCTCTTCTCAGAGGCCCGATTTCACACACACAGCTCGACGCCATTTCAAGGAATCCTATTTGCAATTACTCATAGGTGAATCCTAACAATATCCTTCCCCAATTTCTTACCAGATCCAAGGGAAAATCATTCCATAAGAGTTAGATACTTTGCCTAGAAGAGCTACATTAAATAATTCACTTATACTCCCAAACTTAACAGTAAGAAGGGAGGAGGAGCTTAAATTAAAAAATAATCAAAGCAGAAATCAATGGACACTACACAAAAAAGAATAACCAAACTCCTTGTCACCCGACTCTTAGATTACCAGTAGAACAGAGTAGAAATGTGGCTGGGGTGGCTTTACAAGGCTATGACTCTTTCCAGGAATAGAAAGCCTCATTGTTCTTCCATGGAGCAGCTCATAGTTTTGAACTGCTGACCTGGTGGTAAGCAGCTCAATCCATAACCCACTATGCCACTATGCCTTCTACAAAAGAGAATACAAGTATTCAAATGATCAAATACAGAACAACCAAAATATGAAAACATATAAGTGATATTAAGTGAGAAAACAAGCAAAGAAAACAAATTGCAATCAATTCAATTTTGACTCAGAGCGACCCCATAGGACTCAGTATGGAGGCTCACTCGGGCTTCCTAGTCTTCTCCTTCCCCTGCAGACTACAAGTGGGTTCAAAACTGCTGGCCTTGCTTTCAGTAGCCCAGCTCTTAAAAGAGTAGCACACTATGTCAACAGCATTATGCAATTCAAAATCTCAGTGAGGTACCTCTTACCTCATTAACATTTCAATTATAGAGACTTTTTTAAAAAAAGAAAGTGGCTATTGTAAATGTTATTAGGGAACTAGAACCTTCATTGCTGGTAGGAATGTAAAATACTATAAACATTCTTGAATTATTGTGAAATTTCCTCAATAAATTAAACACAGTACTTCCAGGTAATCTTATAATTCCAATCGAGTGCATATGTTGTCATTGAGTTGACTAACTCATATGGACCTTAATACAACAGAACAAAATACTGCCACATCCTGTGCCATCCTCCCAATTGTTCTCATTTGCTCAGTGTTGCAGGCATTATGTCAAAGTATCTTGCTAATGGTCTCCCCCTTTTTACTCCCCCTCTAATTCACCAAACATAATGTCCATCTCCAGGGATAGTCCCCCTGACAATATTTCCAAAGTATGAGGAATGAAGTCTTATCATGTTTTCCTCTAAGGAGAATCCAGGCTGTACACTGGCTAAATAGATGTGTTTCTTTTTTTGACAGTACTTCAAAATTTCTTTACCAGTACCATAATTTATACCCATCAATTCTTCCTTGGTTTTCCTTATTAAAGGTCTTGCTTTCACATGCCTAGGGCATGATTGAAAATGCCATGGTGCATAGGCAAATGTGTCTAAGAAAGCTGATGGTGCCTGGCTTTTAAAAAATATAGTGCCTGGGATCTTAAAGTCTTCAAGATAAATAAGTGACCATCTAGCTGAAAAGCACCAAAGCACACATAGAAGCAACACAACAACCTGTCACAATCACTGTAGACAAAGCATGTGCATATGCAAATGTGGCAAAGAAAGCTGATGGTGACCAGCTATCAATGGATATAGAATCTTGGGCCTTAATGGCTTGAAGATAAACAAGCACCCATCTTGCTGAGAAGCAACAAAGCCTGCATGGAAGAAGCATGTGGGATCATAAGATGTTGACAGGATCAGCTATCAGACATCAAAGAACAAAAATCAGATCATTGTGAATAAAGGTGAGTACAGAGTAGGGATCCAATGCACATCTGCAGGCAACCAGACATCCCCTTACAGAAGGCTCTCAGGCAGGGGATGAGCCAGTCAGGGTGCAGTGTAGCAACAATGAAGCATACAATGTTTCTCTAGTTCTTAAATGCTTCCTTCTCCCCACTATGGTGATCCCAATTCTACCTTACAAATCCAGCTATACCAGAGGCTGCACACTGGTACAGATAGGGACTGGAAACACAGGCAATCCAAGACAGAAGAACCCCACAGGATCAGTGGTGAGACGAGTGTTAATGGAAGGGTGGAGGGAAGGTGGGGTGGAAAGGAAGAGCAGATTGCAAGAAGTTACATATCACCTCCACCCTGGGGAATGTACAGTGAAGTGGGTGAAGGGATACACGAGACGGTGCAAGATATGACAAAATGAAAATTTATCAATCATCAAGAATTCATGGGGAGGATGGAGCAGGGAGAGAGGGAAGAAAAGAATGAGGAGTGGATACCAGGGGCTCCAGTAGAAAGCAAATGTTTTGAAACGATAAGGGAAGCAAATGTACAAAACTGCTTGACACAACGAATATAAGTGTGGATTGTAATAAGAATTGTACTAGCCCCTAATAAAATGATTTAATAAATTTCAGAAAAAAGAAAAAGAAAACAGGATGGTTTGTGACAGGCAAACCTTGTAACATCTTTACTTTTCAACACTGTAAAAAGTTCTTGTGCAGAAGATTTATCCAATGATAGTTGTCATTTGAAGTCTTGACCCTTTTCCATGAGCTTTGCCTGTGGATACAAGCAAGAGGGAGTCTTTGACAACTTTGATCATTTCTCTGTTTATTCTTTACATTAATTTGTGATCCATGGAACAGTCTATAATCCTTGATCTATGTCATCTATTGCTTCATTGAGGAAGCACTTAGCAACTTATCAAGCACTTATTAACAGCTTGTGGCATACAGATGCCACAATCTTTTTTAAAAAAATCGTAGAAATTTTACTTTCTCCAATAGATTTATTGTGATATAATTCACATATTATATACCTCCATAGATCAGTCATTTTTGTCTCTTCCCCAGTTCAGCCATTTTAAAGAGTTGTATATACATCGCCAAATTAAGTTCTAGTGCATTGTCCCCTCTAGCATTCATTTTTTTGCCTCCCCTAAATGTCTTCAACCTCCCCACCCTTTCCCAATAAGGTATTGCATTAATTACTGTCTCTATATAGTCACCCCTTCTGTCCTTCATAAAATGGGACACAAAGAGAGCAAAAGCAATGTATATTTTTTTTAAAAAAAGAATAAAGAAAAGTCTACTGGAAATATTAAAATAAAGCAAAGTGAAAATCTCTGCTAAATAACAATCAAGAAACATTTAAACCTTCAATAAATCTAAGATGCACCTTGAGAGGAATGTAAAGACCAGGTAGCATATGATACCATAGTAGGAGGATGCATTCATTTATTTCTGGGGTTTCTGTTTGGTTCCATTATCTCCTTGTACTCGTGCCAGGCTGTTTTGACTACTGTTGCTATGCAAATAGTTTTTAGGTCTATGTGTGCAAGGCCTCCTTGTCCTGAGTCTTTTACCTCTGCATATGAAGTTGGGAATTGATTTTCCCATTTCTTTAAAGAATGTATTTGCCATTCGGTTTGGAATTGAATTGAATCTGTAAATTGCTTTCGTTGAAATGGTTACAATATTAAGTCTGCCTATCCACGAACGAGGTAGTTTTCCCCCTTATATCGGTCTTTTTATGGTTTGTTGTTGTAGTGTTCTCTAGTTTACTGTCTTTTGTTTTCTTGGTTCGGGTAAGTTCTAAGTGTTTCAACTTTTGCCGAGTTTTGGTATTGTTTTCCTAATGTCTTTTTCAAAACTCTCTTCATTGACGTTAGAAAATCCAACTGATTTCTTGTTAATTTTGGATCCTTCTACTTTACTGAACCCTTCGATTGTTTCCAGCAAGCTTTTATGTGACGACGTTTTGGTTCTCGCTGCATAAGAACATACTGTTTGCAAATGTAAAGATTTTCACTTCTCTGCCTATCTATGTTTCCTTTATTTCTTCTTGTTGACTGATGATTTTAAGACTTTTAATATGTTGTTGAATGACTCCATTTTGCTTGCTTAAGTGGGGAGTATTTGAAGCGCATTTAGATAATGATCAAAGATTTTAATCTTCAATAGGGACAACAACTCTCCAAGGTAGACAACTCCGAATAGACAAAAGGGGAACACAAATAAAACCTGTTCATTGCAGGAATTTTCAAAACAATCTAGTGATGGACACAATCAAAATGCTCATCAACAGATGAATGAGTACAATTTACAATCAAACATTGAAAGATTATGCTTCCATAAAGAAAAATCCTGATGTGAGCCATGATATTCATAGGATGTGAAAAGATTATGCTGAATAAAACAAGTCAGTTAGAAAAGGACCCATCTTGTATGATCTCAGTAATATTAGATTCTTAAATATCTGGAAATGAAAGATATTCAGAAGTCATCAGGGAGAGGAGGAAGGGAGATATGGTGATGTTTTCTTTCTAAAGGAAGCAGTATTGAAGTTGTAAATGGTGACTGAATATCTGTAAAAGAATACAAATGGTTGGCAGAGCATAAAGAATGCAAACACTTTTGCTGAATTATAAATTAAGAAACCACAAAATTGGTAAGGATTTCATTGTGTGTATTTCCACTACAGTAGAAAATAATAAATTGTTCTTTTTAGTTATAACCAATAATATTAACCACTACTACTATTTACTTGACTATTCCTTGAACATTTTGATTAACTTCAATCAATCTTTCAGGGTAGCTATGAGTCAGAAGACAGTGAGTTTGGTTATTCTCATTGTGAGATGTCTATTGAAGATTTCTGCTATTATTTTATTAGTTAAGCTCCTCCCCCCTTCTTGCTGTTAAGTTTGGGAGTATAAGTGAAATATTCAATGTAGCTGTTCTAGGAAAAGGACCTAATTCCTCCCAAATAATTATCCCTTCCATGGATCTGGTGAGAAATTGGGGTGGGGGAAGATACTGTTAGGACTCACCTATGAGTAATTGCTAATAGTATTCCTTGGAGTGCCATCTTGCTGCATGTGAAATGAGTCCTCTGAGATGAGGGACAGGGATCATAGAGCTAGGAAGGGAACCCATTCTGTGGACCTGAGATCCCTGTGGAGTGAATCTCCAAGATACAGAAGACAGCTAGAACATCAGAGGAGCAGCAACAGCACAAGTACTACTGTTGACCTGACTATGACTTATTTGACTATTCCTTGGAGATTTTAATCATCTTCACTCATCGCAATTGTCCTAGTTTCTTTCTAGTGGAATATTTTCTATGAAAAAATTGAGCACACGGTCAGGCTTTGGTCTCCACAGTTTATTTTTTATATAACTACCAAGTCCTTGCTGTTGAATAAGCTCCTGGTAATAATTCAGCCAATCACTCCTTCCAATATTGTGTCACCTTTCTTTAACTTATTTGAAGAACCCATAGTCATTAAGTGTAGTAAAAAATTCAGTTCAATTTGTACTCCCCTGGGAGCTTAGGTCAAAATATTCTACCAGTAAGAAGGTAGATAGGGCATGAGGTGGTGGTGGTGGTAGGGGGCAATCTTATCTGTACAATCCTACAAATTGAAGTACTAATTGCACCACAGAAAGCATAGGTACTTAGAATGAGAGAAGTCAAGTTTCCTGCTCTTCCTTGATTCCTAGACTTGATTATTCTGCCTATGAAGAACACTGCAGCTCATATTGGATGTTGCATTGGTAGACTCGTATAGTCCATTCTTTGGAAAACATGGGCTGAAAGTCCAGTGTGTTTTCCTCAGTTTGTTAGATTCACTGGGTCTTTATTAGTTCATGTTCTTGTTGTATGAGGTGCGGAAATCAGATGATGTTTAATTAAGTGCCATTACATTCACTCCTCCTTAGAGTGATCCTGTATAAAAGAAAATGAAACATGGCCTGATTCTGCTCCATCCTCTTAATTGTTCTATTTGAGCCCACTGTTGCACCCACTGCCTCAATCCATCTTCTCAAGGGTATATTTGCTTTTTGAAGTCTTTCAACTTTACCAAGCATGATGCCTTTTCCAGGGACTGGTGCCTCCTGGTACCATGTCTGAAATACATGACAGACACACGATTTGTATACACAATATGTACTGCATACAATTATATATACACACACAATACATACAGTTAACACACACACACGCACGTGTGCACGCGTGCCACCCAAACAAACCAAATCCCAAACTCACTGCCTTTGAGTTACCAGTAATTCCAGATTATAGCCACCCTGTAGGAACGACTCTATCACAGCCAGTGAGTGTGAGACTATAAATCTGATTTTTTTAATAGAGTATTTTATTGGGGGCTCTCACAGCTTTTAGAGCAATCCATGCATCAATTCTATCAGGCAGATTTGTAAATATGCTGTCATCATCATTTTCAAAACTCTTTCTATTTTAGCCCTTGGTATCAGTTCCTCTTCTCCCCTCCTCCACTCATCCATCCTTGTGACCCCTTGATAATTTATTATTATTATCACACTTACACCCTCTACTGTCTCCCTTCACTCACGTTTCTGTTCTTCGGGCTGTTATATGTTGATCATTATGATTGGTTCCAACTTTCTCCCCCCTTTTCACCCACTTCCTCCTTCTTGAGGGTTTAATATACTCTCCTGGATTCCATGTATAAAGGGCTCTTTTCTGGACCAGTGAACATGTGCTCATCCAGCAGGATTTGTAAGGTAGAACTAGGGTCATGATAATGGGGGTGGGGAAGGAAGCTTTAAAGAATTAGAGGAATGTTGTGTTTTTCCTCAACACAGGAACCAACTAAGAGGGAAAGAGGTGGGAGAGAGGGAGGGAGGTGGGGAGAAAGAGGGAGAGAGAGAGAGAGAGAGGAGAGAGAGAGAGAGAGAGAGAGAAACTATCCTCTGGCACACCAAGCCCCTAGGATGGCACTCCTTCTCAGAGGACTACAGGGCCAGCTCCACCAGGAGACTGTCATCTCCTTGTTGACCTACAACACTCCAGGGGAAAGCACTGGAGACCCAGTGCAGGAATTGTGCCCTGTCTGACCCCACCACACCCAGCAAAACAGGAAGGAAGAGGAAAGGGAGCAAAGTAATGAACTTCCTGAGGAATCACCCAAATAGGCTTCAGACTTGGAGGGCAAGGCTCGGCACCTCATGAGATTTGATCAGAAAACACTCAAAAGAGACAGCAGACAGAGCTGGAACTATTTATAGAACAGAAAATTTTCTTCTACTTATTTTTCATAGCTATATAAGAGAGGAAACAAACAATCCCTGGGATAAAACAAGGTGCCAATGGTTCTGAGATGGAGAGATGGGGAAAAGGGAAGAGGAAGCCAATAAACCCAGCGACAAGTAATATACAATAGATCTAAAATCAATGGCAAGGAGAGTGCAGAATGCCTACTGGGGTTTGATCAAGTGCAATATTCTTGAGAGGAATTATGGAGAGCTGAATGAAGGTTAAACATAACATTGGAATAGGAGAAAAGTAAAAGGAAAGAAAAGGAAAGAACTAGTAGACAAAGAGCATTTATAAAGGTATAAATATAGGTGTATATATGTAAATGTATTAACATAATGATAGAGATAGATCTGTGTGCATATTTTTGTGTGTTTGTTTTGCATCACTGCCCTCTGGTGGTCATGGGAGCTACCCAGCCTTGCTCTCGGAGAGCTGCTGCTGGATTTGCACCGCCAAGCCAATGGAACACAGTCCCGCACTCAACCACTACGCAACTGGGGTTCAGCCCCTATGCACATATATTTTATGTTAGTCCAGATAGACTAGAGAAACAAATTCATAAACACATATGTATATAAGAGAGAGGCTTATATACAAGAGCAATTGAACTTTGAAGAAACATTTCAGTCCAGTCCAGTTTGAGGTCATACATCCAATATTAGCCCATATGTCCGATACCAATCTATAAAGTCCTTCTCTTCAGAATCATGAAGCATATGCAATGACACCAGGAAAATCACAGGCCAGTGAGTGCAGAATCTTGTGTATTCATTGGTGATAGAAGGGTCCTCTCTGTGACTTTTCAAGCAACTCAGTACTGAAAGCATTCTATGTGACTTTTCAGCTTCAGAGGTCTGGTTCCATCAGGGTAAGCCCATGTGACTTCTCCTCCGGGATTTCTCACAGGGATTCTGCCTTGTGTCTTGTCAGTAGAGCATCTCCAAGTGTCTAAGCCATAAGTCTTTCACCTTCACCGGGGGAAATACTGCCAGATTTATCAGAATTCTCAGGAGAAAATTATGTGCACACAGTGATCTCATTGGATATCTCTAAACGACAGGCTTGACTCCATTTCTACAATTCTAATTCTGAAATTGACACAAGATTACATGATTGCCACATATTTACATGTTAAGTATCAAGGTAGCCTATAGACTTTGGCCCTCTACTCAAGTCGTCCCTCAACGCAAGAAGATTGTGTTCTAATAAGCTGGCATTCTGCAATGCTCACCTTCCCAACATAATCACTGGAGCAAGAAAGCTGATGTTGCCCAGATATTACAAGATATGGCATCTAGATTTGGTTATTAAACAAGCAGCCATTTATCAGGGAAGTAACAAGTCCAAATGGAATAAGCACACCAGCTTGTGCGATTACAAGGTGTCAACATAATCAGGGATTAAACATGAAAAGAACCAAAACAAACAATCATATTGATGTGAATGAGAGGAGTGGAAACCCAAAATCCATCTGCATAAAATTAGATATCCCCTCACAAAAGGGTCACAAGAAAGTCATGAGACTGTAACTGTTTGTGGAGTAGAAGATCTTATCTTCTGTGGAGTGGAGGTATTTTCTAATGGCTGATTTTTTCTGTTAACAGCCCAAGTAGTAAACACTATGTCACCAGGGCTCCATATATAAGTACATATATATAAGCTCCACTAGTTTTCCTTCTCTAGAAAATCCAGTCTAAGACAGTTAACTAGACAACGTGTTTGTGATTCTTTTTTCTTAGTGATTGAACTAGTGTTGCTATGTACTTTGCGAAAAGATTTGACTGAAGGCATAGTATATTTCATGTATAAACAATACAGCATCAAAACAAATTTAACTTAGCTTTTCACCTGCTAACCACAGTTATGATTGTCTTAAAGTAAGGCTTATTATCAAGATAAAGAAATTGAGTCACAAAGAGGCAAGTATATAATATGAAAGTCAAGATACAGTATGAATTATCTCTGCTTATATCAGCAGTTGTATCCTTATTGTAGGCAAAAGAAGCTTGAAAAATTACAATAATCTATCATGCTGGGTCAGCAATTTCTTAGGTTTTGTATGATATCATATTGAAATATATTCATTATTGCTACTGTATACATATATGCTTGCTAAATTGAAAATATCATTATCACAAATGAAATCTCAATAGGATGGAAGCTAACATGAGAATACTGAGTCTTCCAAAAAATTCTGCTTACATGGGCTATATTAAAACCTTAAGTAGGAGCATTAAGGAGCAAGCAGTGAGTCAAGTGTTTTCAGATTTGTAGGAGAGTGCCCAATTATTTATTGTAAAATATAATTATTAGTAAATAAGAAATAAAACACACATTGTTGGTAACTAAAGTTGATCTTTATTTCTACTTTCTCATATTCTTGAATATAAATTTGTGACTTCTCTGGGAATTTATTTTCTTATACTGTTCTGATAATCTTTCAGCTTCTTACAAAACCTAATTGTCCAAATGTTAGAAATGAGAAAGAACATTTTACATCTATAGAATAACCACAA
>PVJH01023412.1:0-34871 GCA_004026705.1 Nesogale talazaci | reverse complement strand
GCATGGGGCAAATGGCAATCACTCGACTGCTAATCTGAGGTTGCAGGGTTGAACCTGACTGAAACCTGGGAGTCCATTAGCTGCAGAAAACCCTGGGAGCACGGTTCCACTCCAACACCTGAGGACATCCTGGATCGGCATCACCTCGAATGTGATGTCTCCTTGGGAGTCCAGCGTTGACGGGCAGCCATGCATGCCTTAGCATCCATGCCCGGGGCCATTTTCTCCTGTCACCTTAGCCAGATGCCAGTTTCTGGGCTTTCAATGTTATTCATCAAGACATCATCCCTTCGTGCCTCACCACCAAGAGGGTGGATGGTGGACATGGGATGGTGCTTGTCATTCTTTCCCTGTCTGCCACAGTATTTCTCTGAGCTGATGCTACAGACACTTGGTCCTGGGGCCACAAGAAGAGACATGATGAATCAGGTAGAAATCCACCACCTGTACTTTGAGACGCACTGGGACCTCCACCCCTGACTTAGGAAGTTCTAGTGCACGGTAGCAGAGAAGACTCAGAGAGGCTGGCATCACAGAAACATCTCTGTGCTAAAACACTGGGGTCAACCTTTTCCAGATTTAGTTCTTCTTTGTCCAATTGGGTCACTGTGAGTTGGACTCAACTCAATGGCAATTTGTTTGGCTTTATGTTCTTTTACGGTCACACGTTTCTTCGAGCACGGGGACTTTGCTATATCCTTCATGGTTGAATGTGTAGCTCACAGGACTCAATGTGTTCGGTTAAACCACAGTTCATTTAACTGAATTGTAGGCATATCGATTAACATTTTCTACAACAAATGTCCCCAGGAACACACTTTGATGGATGCTGGAGTAGGCCATTCACCAGATACACTAGTAACAACAACCACCACAAGAGCTTAAGCAGCTCCAAGAGGAAGACTTTCTGGTCTTGCCACTACACTAGGCTGCAGGAGTTGTTCCTGCCTCCAGTGCATTAAGCATTTCCTGTCCACAAGGAGTCCTTACACAGGGATCCAGGGTCTAGTGGCTCTCTCTCCTGTGCTCACTCTGAGCACCTTCTGACTGTCTTCGTGGGACCTTTGATCCATTGACTTTGGGACTCCTTCAAGTTGGTTCCTCAAAACCTGCCCTTGATTTGAAAAGTCCTACAAAATGTTTATCTCTCTTATAGTGGGAGCTTTAACATGGGAAACACCTAGATTGGAATCCACATTTTATCATTTACTCGCAGTCAAATGATTTTTACATGTGTCTTATACCTGTCAGACCCTTGTTCTCCACTATGTAAAAGAAGGGCAAAATCCTGTGGGAACGACACCCAATCCCAACCACATGGATACCCCCTCCCCCCACCTCCAGAAAAATGCATTTCAGAGGACAACACTGAAGTTGCAGCTCAGGAAGAGGGGTGCGACTGACCAGTAGCAAACTAAGAGGGAAACACACTCCAGCCCTGAGAATAATATTCTGCCTCAGAGCAGCCAGTGCACACAGAAGATCACCGGGCCGACCTCACTTTGAGATATGAGGCTCCTCACTGATTCATAGCACTATAGGGGCCAGAAATGGGCACACAAGTGGGAGATGTGCCCCATCTGACCCCACAGCACCAGGAGGAAGCAGTAAGGGTGTGCAATGGAAGAGCAGGGGGAGCAAAGCAATGAAGTCCTCGAGGAATGCCAAAGGTGGACCTGGGGACCCCAGTGGACTCAACTGGAAAACACTCATAAAGGTCAACAGACAGACCTAGAACTGTCTTAGGGCATTTATTTATTGCTGTTAGTTTTTAATTTCTATTTATTTATTTTTAGTTGTTTTGTTTTTTAATTTTCTTTTGTTATGTATTAGTTTGCTTTGCTTTTGCACATATTATTGTCTCTGCATGTCTTTCTGTACAAGATAGGTGGGATGAACAACCCAGAGGAAAGAACAATGGAACTGAAGGTTTTTTTGAGGGTGGAAGGGACAGAGGATAAAGGAAGGGAGTGCAAACACACTTAGGGACAAGGAAAAAAACAAATGATGGTGAGGACAGGGTGGATGCATGGTGACAGTGTAGAATACCTGGTGGGGCTTGTAGCAGAGAGGAATTATTGAAACCTAGTGAAGGCCAGAAATGATAGTGGAACAAGAGAAAAATCAAAGAAGATAGAGGAAAGAACTAGGTGCAAAAGGGCATTTATAGAGGTCTAAATAGAGGCATGCACATATATAAATATATTTACATATAATGTAGGGGAATAGGTCTATGTACATGTATTTATATGTTAAGTATTAAGGTAACAGATAGACATTGAGTTTTACTGAAGTACTTTCTCAATGTAAGAACACTTTGTTCTAATAACCTGGCATTCTGTAATGCTCACCTTCTCAACACAAACCCTGAAGACAAAATGGGTGCATAAGCAAAAGTGGTGAAGAAAGCTGATGTGTCTGGCTATTAAAAGTTATAGCCTCTGGGACCTTAAAGGCTTGAAAATAAACAGCAACCATCTAGCTGAGAAGCAAAAAACCCACATGGAAGAAGCACACCATCCTGTGTGATCATAAGATGTTGACGGGACCAGGTATCAGCCTTCAAAGACTCAAAGCAAAACTTCCTATCAGTGTGAATAGTGTGGGAGGGGCAGAGTAGAGATCCAAAGTCCAACAGTAGTCAATTGGACATCCCCTGTCAGAAAGGCCGTAAGGAAGAGATGAGCCTGTCAGGGTGGAGTATAGCACAGACGAAACACATAATTTTCCTCTAGCTCTCTAAGGCTTCCTCCTCACCACTATCATGACCCAAATTCTACCTTACACATTCAGCTAGACCAGAAAATGTACAATGGTACAGATAAGAGCTCACAACACATGGAATCCAGGACAGATAAGCCCCTCAGGGCCAATAATGGGAGTAGCAATACTAGGAGGGTAAGGGAAGGGTGGGGGGGAGTAAGAGGGAACTGATCACAATGATTGATGTATGGACCCCTCCTAGGGGGATGAATAGCAGAAATATGGGTGAAGGGAGACAGTGGTAATTCTAAGACATGACAAAATAATAATAAATTATCAAGGGTTTATGGGGGAGGGAGGGTGGTAGAGGAAGGAAAAAAAATGAGGAACTGATACCAAGGGTCTAAGTAGTAAGAAAATGTTCTGAAAAAGATGATGACAACATATATACAGATGTACTTGATACAATGGATGGATGTATGGATTTTGATAAGAGCTAAGAGCCCCCAGTAAAATAAAATAAGAAAGGACAATACACCCAGTTATGAGAATTCAATGTGTTTGTGAGCTCTTAGCATAGTGCCTGGCATTGAGCCCCAGCTCAGCCAATGGCTGCAAGGATGAGCGCTGCTCCACTCCTTTCCATCACCCGCACTGCCCACCTCTCAGCCTCAGTTTGGGCCCGCACATCTGCAGGCAAGCCTCCCTGCTCCCTCTCCTGGCTGTGGTTCCCTGAGAACCAGATACAGGAATGTTGGGCCTCGGGGGACGTCTCTCCTCACTCACTTCAGTCCCTGCAGGGTTGCATCCTTTATAGGTACTTAGACTTACCCATTTTACTACCTCTTGTATCATTCTGGTGCCCCTACAAGAACATGGTCTGGATCTTATACCCTTTTATTAGCAAGGTCCTCTCTAGTTTACAAATTTCTTTCTAATGCACCATTTCCCTTAATCCTCTCTATATAGGAGAGGGTATATTTCTTTTTTTTTTTGTGTGGGCATCACTGCCTCTAGTGGTCGTGGGTACCACCCAGTGCCGCTCCTGAGAGCTGCCGCTGGGTTTGAACCGCCAAGCACGCGGGCCGCAGTCCCGCACTCAACCACTTATGCCACCGGGGCTCCGCGAGAGGCTATTTTTCTAAAGAAGAGAAAGAGGAACGCTCCAGCGACTGGTTTGTGGTCACACGGCAATTAAGCATCAGAAACAAGACTCGAACACAGGCATGACTTCAGATGTAGAGTCCCCCACACTTCATCACAGCCACCACCTGGGTAATTGTGGAGCACAGTCCTATCCTCTTGCTCCCTAAGGACACTGTCATTGCCATTCCCTCTCCATCTCTGTATATACCCCAGGATAAGGCCTTCAAAGAGATATGAAGAATAGACACATGAAGGAAATGGAAGAACTGGGGAAAGAGAAGGGAATGTGAACCAACTGACCCTCCGATCAGTGTATGTCCAAGGTCTGCTCCTGCTCCCCACTCAAGGGTTCCCTTTGCCAGACTCTGCAACATGGGGCACCTAGGTTCATATGGGGTCATCATGGACATTGAAGCTGAATGAAACCTGCAGAGGAAAATTCTGACCAGCATTTTCAAGGGTCCAATAAAGAATCTGTTACATTGTAGTGAAGTAAAAACCTACTGTCAACAAATTGAGTATGACTCACAACAACCCATTTCCTACAACCAATATAAGTGTGTGGGACTCCAAAGTTTCTGAGTCATTACCATTATTTGTTTTGTTTTGTTTTCAAGCCGTTTACTTTCTTTAGATGAATACTCTGGGGTGCGGGGAGTCGGAAGTGTTACAAGGAAGGAGGGGTGTGAACTGTTGTCAGATCCTTGATATTTGTACTTGTGTATTTCAAGAATTGATTGATTGATGTGTGTCTGTGTGTAAGAATATGGACTTGGGTTTCCAGTAGTGATCATCTTGTTTGTCTCCTTCCCAGGGTCAGTTGAAAGGTTCCAGTCCAGTCCTCCTAGTGGACATGTAGAAGAAAGGGAGGGGCGCTGGCTGGCCAGACGTCCTAGTAGGTGTAGCTGGCAGTGAAGAGTGACTGGGTGGCGGCAGTACCCAAGGAGCCTGTGTGAACATACTGCCCCCTGGTCTCCTGGCCATTAGCCAGGGATCGCTTCATAAAGGCTTCCAGTGATGTTGGGGGGCTAGTTTGGGAGAGGAGTCTTCATAGATGCCAGTCTCGATAGCTGAAGCAGCAGCTACCAAATAGCTCCCATTATTTTTTAATTCCATTTTCCAAGGGTTTTTTTGAAGCTCATAAAGTGTGTAGCACAAATACCACACACACACATATCTTTATGGTATAAAGATGAATAAATGATAGTCTGAGTAAATGATAGCCTTCTTTTTGAAACTCAATCTATTTCTTATAGCCTATATAACAATATAGGCTGCACACAGCCTATGTAATAAATTGGACTAATAGTTGTAGCCACTATATCTATCCCTCTCTTTCAAGATCTTACTTTTTTCTGGTAACCTACTGTACCAAGCACACTGTCCTTTTCCATGGACTAAGGCCTGGTGGGCTTCACAATCTGTATAACCAAGTACTCTCAACCTCTATAACAAATACATAAAACCTGGTGACATGTACAAGAACACCTATGGGCCAAGAGCTGCTCTGACTTTGTGAATTATGCAGCCTATAGACTTGAGTTTCTGGGAAGAGACAAACCATGGTTAAGAACAGAAGGCATTCAAAGGCATAGTCCTTCTAAACCAGCACCATGGACAGTCACCCACCTTGCTATGGGGTCTGACGCTCCAGAAATGCAGGAGATGGCCAAGTTGAGGTGAGAAGAGACATGCTGGGGCACACAGGACGTCCATGTGCTTGCAGAGGATATTGAAGATCATGTTGGGGAATCAGGATGATGGCACTTGGCACACAGGAAAGAGCCAGTGTTTGCTCTCTGGTATGGAAAGCCCAGGCAATGCCTCTCCTATGTGTCTCTTCCTTTGGAGACAGTTGGATTTCTCCTTCCCTTCCCAGCTTCCCAAGAGCCCTGAAGTAGTATCCGTAGTGTTATGTTTACAGAGTGCCCAAATACAGAGTTTGAAACCATTCCATACTGCCATTCCATGGCATGTCTCAAGTCTCAGATTTCCTCCTTTATAGACGAGACATTCGATTTGATGAGGAGGAATGCTCTGCCCACGTGTTACCTCACAACTACTCCTTCCCAAGTCTAGTGGCTTAAAACAACAACATTAATTTTACACATAAACCTGAAACTAGGAAGCAGTTTATTTTTGCTTCACTTGGCCTCCGATAGGACAGCTCATGTCCACACTAAAAGCTGGAATCTTCACTGGGTTTCTCACTAACATGTCTGTCACCACAGTGGAAGGATGCAAACCTGGGTCTGATAGATCTGAGGTTTCATGAGTATCTATCTCCTTGTGCTAACTCTACGTGTATTTTCCAGCATGAGATTTAGTATAGTTGAATTTTTTACAATAGTTTGAGAGTTTCCAAGGTACAAATCACCTTTTCAGACAACTCTAATCACGATCAATACATACATCACTTATATGCAAACCACATTTGTACATTCTCAAAACATCCTCCTTCTACTTAGGACCTCGGTATCAGCTCCCCCTATATCCCCTCCCCCCCTCCCCCATGAACCCTTAATAATGTACAAATTGTCACTATTTTGCCCTATTGTACAATGTCTGAGGTGTCCCTTCACCTACTTCCCTGTTGTCCGTATTCCAGGAAGAAGGCTATATGTAGATGCCTGCAATTGGTTTCCCCTTTTCTACTCCACCTTCCCAGTATCACCACTGGTCCTGAAGGGTTCATCTGTCCTGAATTCCCCATGTTTCTGGTTCCAGTGTACACCCCCTGGTCTAGCTGGATTTGTAAGGCAGAATTGGGATCACAATAGTGGGTGGGAGGAAGCATTTAAGAATTAGAGGAAAGTAGCATATTTCATTGTTGCTACACTGTACTTTGACTGGCTCATCTTCTCCCTGTGACTCCTCTGTAAGGGGATGTTGCTTCACCTACTGATGGGCTTTGGGTCTCTAAACTGTACTCCCCCTCATTTATAATCACAAATCACCTTTCAAGGCCTAACCTTTCCACCACATTCTGCTCTTTGAAACAGACACAAAGATCCACTCAACTTTTAGTGGAAGAAAATTGGACTTCATTTATTGTTTGGGGCATGACAAGGTTCCATAGAAGTCTGTGAGATCAGAGCTGTGGACATAGTTTGAAAATGCAATCTGCAACAAAGGGCAAGCTAATGTTTGGGACTCAGTTTCTTGAGTCATGATTTTCTGAGTACAGCCAGGTACGCAGCTAAAGAGATTGTTTTTGTTTTGTATTTTTTAAGGCCTCTTGAGGATTTTTTTTTCCAAAAGAGAAAAGGCAATCGTACCAGGGGTCAAGTCCATTGTAAAAATCATCTCCATCCTTTTACATGCTGCCTCCTAAACCCACTGGCGATGCGCTTGGGAGAGGACACTCTGTTATTGTCAGTCAGAAAGACAAGAAGGGTGGTGTGCCCTCAGGAGGGAGGGCAAAGGAAGAAGAATGTGACAACATAATGTTCTGACACGTGGAATAACCAACAAGGGAACTTGTAGGTTCTGCTGGGGAAGCAATTTTGCTCTGAAGAACCAGAAACGTGTTCTAGAAAATAAATTTAAGAAGTTTGTTAGCATGTGTAGTGAGTGAAGACATGAAAATAACATATTAATAGATGGAGCTCCTCAGATGGATGAAAGCATGAGTCTCTCTTAATATAAAAGTTAAAATATGTAAGATCCCTAAAAAGAAAAAATGAGAGCTCATCCTGAATAAACACATCTGTCTGGGTAAAGAGAAAAACAACTTTAATATTAATTCTATGAACATATATTAATGATGTGGAGACTCTAATAGACATTTTAGAATATGATATTCATGATTATAAATAATATGAAAAACTAAGGTAAAAATAAAACTGAATAAACAACTATGAATTAAAAACTACCTATTAAAGTGATCAAGATACCAAGAATATAGACATTCTAGGTTTGATTTATCTTGAAGATTATTATTTCAATCAGCTTTTCAAACTGTTATTGAGAATATATTAAGTGCTGCCCCTAAACTGTTGTGCCTTCAAATTTCTTATAGAAAGGAAGAGATGACATACATTCAAATCACCATTTCAACATGACAGCTTATGTGTTATGATTGAACTCTCCTTTGAAGTGTCACTTGCATAGATTTAGGGGGCTTAGGGAAGGTGAGATATGAGAAGAAAAATTAAATACAAGTTAAACAATTGAAGAAAAGAAGAAAAACATATACAGGAGTTACCACAAGAATGCTTGAATTCTTAAAATATTTGGAGAACTCTTGAAATACTTGAACAGATTGAGAATAGAGACCCTAAATGCATAGTCTTGTTTTGTGGTCTAGACACTTAAAAAAGGGATCTTCAAAAAAAGGAAAACTGGTCAGAAAAACATATTAAAATATTTGGTGATATACTAGATGAAGATTTCTTAGTTGAGAAGTCTAATGATCTGTGTAGAAACTCTCTCTCTCTTCAATAATTTTATTGGGGGCTCGTACAGCTCTTATAATATTCAATACATCCTTTTTATCAAGCATATTTGTATACATGCTGTCATCTTCATTTCCAAATATTTTTCTACTTGAGCCCTTGGTATAAGCTCCTCTTTCCTAGTCCTTTAAAAAAAATAAAAATAAATCATTCCATTGGGTGCCCATACATCTCCCATCATGATCAGCACACATGCCAATTGTATGCATACCACATTTGCACACCTGTTGCCATCATCATCCATGAAACATCCTCCTTTCACTTACACCCCCAGTACCAGCTCCCCATATTTCCCCTTCCTCCCCCTTCCCTCTCCCCCTTTCCCATGAACCCTTAATAATTTACACATTGTTATTACTTTTTCATATCGTACTCAGTCTGTTGTGTCCCTTCACCTACTTCCCCGCTGTCTGCATTCCAAAGAGATCATATGTAGATCCCTGCAATTGGTTACCCCCTTTCACTTCACCCTCCCTCCACTCTCCCGGTATCGCCAAACTCACCACTGATCCCAAAGGGATCTTCTGTCCTGAATTCCCCATGTATGGTAGCCATCCTTATTAAAACTATTCCAGATGTATGGTCCTGGATAAGTTCATTTTGAAATGGGACACTAGGTAAGTTTAAGCGAAGATTTCTACTGAAGACAACCAGAGATGCTTAAGAAGGTTGAGGATTAGTAAGAGAGTATAGAACCATTGAAGCTGGGTTGAAGGTCAAGGATGTAAAGTGAGACTCTAGGTTGAGAGGTGAACTGAGAAAATGAATTGCAGTCCACAGCCTAACAAAGTGGACAACTGGAAATGCCCCCTACCCCATCCCAATTTGAGTTGAGATGTAGAAGAAATAGAGAATAGCCAGAGGTGGTAAGTCCTCTCCAGCATTCCAGGTTAGACTCCTACTAGTTGCCCAGAAGAAGCAGATGTTATTCTTTTCTAAAGTTAGAAAATACTTTCACAACTTTACACATACAGCTACTGTCACATACTTTTACAAAGGCACATAAAACAAGAAAGTATGAGCAAAGTAACGAAGAAGACACCAAGGACAATTGAAACAGATGGATAAGAGGCCTAGATATTTGAATAATCAAAAAGATTATAGAAAATACCCAAACCTCAAACTCACTGCAATCAGTGATTCTGACTGATAACAACCCTTTAGGAGGGACTAGAGCTGCATTGTATTATGGGAGTAGAAAGACCCTTCTTTTTCTCGTGGAGCAACCGATGATCTGGAACTTTGTGATTAGCAGCCCAACACATAAGTACCATGCCATCAGGCCTCCCACAACCAGAAAAAACTGGCACTGTCCTGTTATGATGGTAGGAGCCCTGATGACATAGTGGTTATGTGTTTTACTTTCAACCTTTCTGTATTGTTGTGTTTCAGATTTATGTATGTCTCTTACAAATAGCACATCGTTGTGTGTTTGTTTTTGTTTTTAATTCCTCCCAACAATCTCTTCTCTAAATTGTAGTATATTTACATTTAGTGATGTATTAATTTTTGTGGCGGTCATGTGCTTATGTTAATTTCATGATTGAGATGTAGGGGTGAATTCTAGCCTGTTAATCTGGAGATAGCCATTGAGTAGCAAATGAGGCCTCTGTGTGGGCATGGCTTTCTCCTGATATGTCTGAGAAATCTCGCAATATTTACCTTGTGAAGAGGAGAAGCTATCTCCACCGGTTGTTGGAAGTTAGTCTCAGAGACAATGAATCATGGCCACGACAAGATGGCAGCATCTGAGGAGCCAAAGGAGAAGCCACAAGGCTTTACCCTAATGAAACCAGACCTTGAGGGTGGAGAGGCCATGTGGGGACCCCTGCCAGCGATGAGTTGCTTCTGCCACCATTGGATGTTGTTGATGGACCCTGAGCCCTAGAAGCGAGGAGCCATGGGGAGACCCCTGCCACACTGAGATTCTGCACTCACTGACCTGTGACTTTATGAGTCAGAAGGAGACATTACAGACTGGTATCAGGCATATGGGCTAATATCAGACTTATGACTTTGTCTTGGACTGGATTGGGATGCTTTCTTAATGTCCTATTTCTCTTATATATAAACCTTTTCCTTATATCTATATGCATGTCTATGAGATTTGTTTCTCTAGTCTACCCAGACCAACACAATTTTTAAATCTATGAACTTGGTAATCTTTTTATATTTCTTCCATTTATTTTTTCTATCATTTGTTTGCCTTTGGTGTCGTTGAGTTTTTAAAATTTTATTTTTTCCGGGGCAACTTGGAAGTTAGACTATTTTGATGAATTCTTTTAGAAGTTAACTTTATTGGTCCCTCTCCCAAGGTATGTGTCATTATAGTATAATTTGGTTCTTTGCATATTTTAAACTCTCATTCACTGTGACTGCTTGATACAGTTAATATTCATTAAGTTTTAATCACACATTCCTTCTTTTATTGCTCATTATCTTTCCTTCATCTTCAGCTTTCCATTTGGAGTCATAATCCTTTTGTCTGAAAAGATACCTTTTAATAATTCTTTTAATTGAGAGTCTGCTGGTAGGAATTCTTGCTTTGGGTTTTTGATGTAAATAATTAATTTTAATCTGCATTCTTGATAGAATCTTTTTATGGACATAACATTTGATTTAGGCCATTACCTTATTGTAAAGTTATCTTTTCACTGTCTTCTGGCATCCCCAATTTGTGTGTTCCATTTTGTTTTTGAGAAATCAACTAGGAGTCTCTCGAGGAGAATCTATCTCTTTTGCCTTGGTTGCTTTCCCCTGAGTCTGAAAAATAATTACCCCTTGTCTCTCAGATATTGCTTTTGTTCTTTCCTTTCTGCCTGACACTCTAACTACATGAATATTGTGTCTTCTATATATTTTACTAGCTCATTTATGTTTTCCATCTTCTTCATGTTTCATTCCATATTCTGTCTTCTGACTTATCTTCTGATTCTCTCTGTATTTTGATCTTCCCAGTTCTTCAAGGCCTTCTTTGAGTTCCTAATTTGAAAATTGTATGTTTTATCATTCTAGAATTTCTATTTGTTTCCTTAATTGAGTTTCCAGTTCTCCATCTGTGACTTAAAATTTCAGACTGCCTTGTTATCTTTCTCTGAAGGAGCAGCTGGGGGGTTCAAACCAACAACCTTTGTGTCAGCAGCAAAAGAGACCACCTGAAAGTGCCAAAAGCTCCTTTTCAGTAACAGCCCCAGGCTATTAGATGATCTCTTTCCTATCCCTACCCACATCTATGTAATTTATCCCTTTATTAAGTGTATTGTAGGTGTGTGTGTGTGTGTGTGTTAATTGACAAGCTAGTTCAAATTTTTTTATGGATAGACACAAAGAGTTAAAAACAAGTAAGGCATTCTTGAGTAACAAGAGCAGAGAGGGAAAACTTGCTCTACTGGTTATTAAAACAAATCTAAGCCAAGAGTAATTAGGATTGTGGAATTAGAGCTGGATAGACAAATGAAAGATGAGAGATAGCTCATGTTTTGGATGCATAATTTAAGATAAAAGGCATCACAGGGTCGTGGTAAAAAGAAAGTCTTCTCAGCAAATATCCTGGGATATTTTAGATATCAATACTGATAAAAGAAGAAATGTAACTCATACTTCACACCATCATAAAAAACAAATTTCTGGTATAAATCTAAATGTGACAGTTAAAATTAACAAATCTTCTAGAACATATGATAAAAGCATCGATTCATAATCTTGGCATAAAATATTCTTAAATAGGACACCAAAGTCATTCATTACAAAGGAAAACATTGATTAAATTTCTATATTAAAATTAATGGTATCTGCTCACTTAAAGACACCACCAAGATGGTGAAACTATAATCCACAGGTAGGAGATATTTCCAACATCCTTAGCCCACCATTTGACTGCATCCAGATTATGTAACCAATTACTGTAAATCAGTATTGTTTATACTGACTTGAATCGGAAAGTAGGATTTGAGTAATCACCTCATAAAAGAAAATATCCACATGGCAGAAGCCATTGCAATAGCATCACACACCCACCAGAATGACTAATGGCAGAACGAAGGACAAGATCGAGTGTCATTGAGAACGGGGCAAACAACAGCAGAGGAGGGTGAGTCAAGAAGCATTGCTACAAGGGCTCTCGTGCATACATGTACAGGCCTGTCCCAAACAAAACATGTTTTTAAAAGATCGCCTATTCACATACAATTCACATATTATACAGTTCAAGTGTCTCAAGAAGAGTTGTGCAATCATCACCTCCATTAGTTTTAGAACATTTTCTTCTTTCTTGTACTCACTGTCATTTGGCTCCCCAATTCCACCCCCACCCCTTCACTTCTCTTACCCTGCCCGTAGGAAATTATGAATCCAGTTACTGTAGGTTTACCTATCCTGGATTTCCTATACAGAAAGACATACAAAACAAAGACCACCACCACCACCAACAATGACAAAATAGCACAGTGAAATCTCAATAGAAATTAAAGTAAAAAATACTAAAAACCGGAACAAATTTAAAATGGGCATAAAGGAAAATCACATGATAAGGTGTCACAATTTAATGTAACTATATCTGCCATAATCAATTTTACAATGCTTTTTGTCTGATAGCAAGGCTACTCAAATCCCAGGAATATGGTCAGAGGAGACTCACCAGAGATTTAATCCATGTAAGTGGATTTTGGACTTCCACTGGCATCCATAGTCTGAAAACCAGGTGTTCACAATATAACCTCTAATTATTTTCCCTCCGTTGGATTTGGATTTTATTATTTATAATCTTTGGATCACACAGGTTGGTGCTTCAACAATAGAATAAACAAAATGTGTTCCAACCATGGAGTACCATAAAAGGTGAACATGAAAAACAGCAACAGAAGTCAAACTCAGAAAGCTAACAGGGAGCAAAAGGCACCAGACTTTCAGAGAAGGAGCACTATGATCTTAACCAAACAAAGATTTTGCTTGATTAAAGATACACTTTATTTCAAAGGTCCTGTTTTGTGCTTCATCCTTAGGTGGTCAAACTAAAGCAAAGCATATGGGTGGTTTTTAGAAAAGCCAGGAGAGTTTTATTCTTAGGGAGGGGAAGCAGAAGCTGGTGGCTGACCAGCTGGAGACCCCACCATGTCTGCCTCTGGTTGTGTGTGAGTGTTTTCATGGCAGGAAATCACTGAGATGAACACATGTGTTTCGTGCAATCTTCTGTAGGTGTGCTACATTTCACAAAGGAAAAGGAGAAAGTTTTCTTTCTAGGTGCTTGCACACCGAATCAAGTCGAAATCCCCTGATGTTGAGTTGAGCAGAGCATCCCCATTGGTGGTCTGAGACTACAGCTTTACAGCCTGGCCAGCTTTCTCCCACGCAGTGGCCAGTGGGTTCAAACTGGCAGCCTTTAGATAAGTAGCCAAGAGCTTACCCTATGGTGTCACCAGAGCTCCAACACAGCAGCCATGGGATATAATATGGATTACGACGAGTTGGTATGCACCCAACAGCAGCAAGAAGCCCCAGGCTGCCACCCAGCAGAGACTCCAATGAGATCGCGCCTCTTCATCCACATTTTCTTTCCTCTTAGCAGTGAGCAGAGGGAAACAAATGAAAACATCACCAGAGTGTTCACAAGCATCTCATTTCCCAGGTTCAGACCACAGTCTCATCGCCAGGGCAACAGAACTCAAAGGTCAAGCCGGGGAGCAGGAGGAGGGGGTGGGGCACAAGAACCTGAGCTCATTTCCCTCCCTGGAGGAGGAAATTCCCCCTAATATCTCAATTACCGCAGTTCTAAGCCGAAAATGCCCAGTCACAGACAGTATGTTTGTTTATCTGTTTGACATCTTATTTTCCCTTCCCAAACAAAAACACTTTGTTTCAAGGTGTACCTTGGCTGCAGGTTGCGGCTAATCCTGTAATCGCTGGGTGCGTGTTTATCGAGCCGGGCATTCTTTGTGCGTCAGACACACAAGAGGCCAGCCGCAGAGGCATTGTGCTGGGTGAAATCAAGAGGCCTGGGGAAGCCGGGGTTGTGTGCCGGGCACAGCAGCTGTGGGCGGCTGAGACAGTGCTCCTGTGGCTGAAGGCCTGTTCTGGCCTGCACTGCCTGGGTATCTGCATGTGCCCATTCCTCGGCTCCTGACCTGCAAACACCCAGCATGTCCAAAACTGGGGAAGAAGCTGACCTGAGGCGCTCTCCAGAGTGTTTCCAGGAAGGAGCCCTGATGGCGTGATGGGTACACACGGGGACTGTGAGCTGTATGACCAGCGTTTCACCGCCACCAACGGTTTGTGGAGAGAAAGAAGAGTCTTCCTACTCTCACGAAGAGTGTCAATCTCAGAAATCCACAGGGCGGTTCTAGCCTGCCCCCTAGGCTGGTGTGAGTTGGCACAGGCTCGAGGGCAGTGAGTTCATCTTTATGGAAGCACATCCGCAGGGCTTTCTTCCACAGCAGCATAGGGTCCCAGGGCTAAGGTTTAGGTTATAGAGACATGCAAACTGTTTATGGCACCTGGGGGCATCTGCAAATCAAGCAGGTAGCCGAGCCATCTTCCCCACCCACCCCAAACCAGTTCACCTGGATCATACGAATCCCCCAAAGAGATGAAAACAGGGAGAAGTCCAGACTTCAACTGGGGCTGATCTGCATCGGATACTGAAATTCTTTCTGCGGCCTACAAGGGAGACTCTGCCTTGAGCAGAGACTTGTGCTTCCCGGAGGGCAGACTTGGGTTCTGGGAAGGCGATGGGGCTTGGGAAGGCCTCAGAAGAAGGCATCTGGGCTCCACTTTTTCAGAGCTCTGAACTTAGGTGAGAGGCCTGTTCCCCTGGTTTGGAGGGCATGGGAAGCTCTGGAGGTTGCCTTGCTTATTCATTAATTCAGCATATATTAATTATTGAGGAGCTTCAGTATACCTAGGAGCCCTGGTGAGTTATGCAGTGGGCTGCTAACCATGAGGGGAACAGTTCAAACCCACCAGCCACTCCACAAGGAAAAGAGGGCCTGTCTGTTCCTATACAGATGCATAATCTTGGCAGTCCCGTGGCACAGTTCTATTTTGCCCTGTCGGGTCACTACAAGTCAGAACTGACATGATGGCAGTGGGTTAGGTAAGACTCCTGTCTATACTGGCGAATCCTCAACCACAGAATCTATGGGCTCGAGGCAATGGGGTCTTTGGACTTCAATGGTGGATCAACGTCCCACTCATGGTGCTTGGGCAGAGATCGCACAGAGGGATAGCCAGAGGCACTCAGTTGGGTAGAGAAACGTTCCTCACAAAGACAAGCATCTTCATGGTTACCCAGTTCTTTTCTAGGATGTGGGTGAAGGGGGGAGGAAAGGCCAGGGGCCTGACTGAACCAGAGGCCCTCTGCTTATCCACTCCCTGGGCTACCAGCTTCCACAAGGGGAGGAGACAGCCAGAGAGCCTGCGGTTCCCGATAGCCACTACTTCCTCCATTGTGCACCTGTAGATGTTGGTCAGAAGGTATGGAAGCATGGGAGAAGGGGAGGCAGGAGGTTGAGATATTCGATCTGCATTCCTAAGGATCTCACTAATCCATGGGCAAGAGGAAAAGCCCCAGAGGACATGGCTGAGGACCTGAGTTGTCTATGCAAACACAGACAAGGTGCCAAGGAACTGGAAAGTCAACTTGAGGCTGGGAAGACCCATCTTGCACAACAGCAAAAGCAATCAGAGTAGCACCCCTGCCCCTGCCTGGCTTCCTTCTTCTTCCGCACGAGAAGGAAGAGGACGTAAAGTGCTCCTGAGAAATGCCAGACTGACCACTTAGGTTTAGCATAGGCTGGCCAGGCACACCGGGTATTCTGCGAAAGGGTGGAGCTGAAGGCGTGACGTCCCTATGCAGCAGGAAAGAACTTCAGAATGAACTGGAGCAGAGGCAGTGGAGAGGTGTGAGAGGGGAGGGCTTTCTGGTCATTCTGCAACAGCATCCCTCTGCATGACCCTTGGCAAGCTTCTTTCCTCAACAATCTCCTCATTTGCAAAGTAGTGAAAACAACCTTTGCAGTAATTGCTGTTGCATCACCTTCATCATGCTGACTGCCAAAATTAAGCAACACAACACCAGTGTTCTCCTGTGTGACCACACTTCCCAAATGTAGCAAGTGTGTTTTACAGAGGTGAGGGAAAATTGGAGTCTTGGGTTAGTCATGGTGGGCTGCTAACTTCATGGTCGGTAATTCAAAACCACTGGCCACAGCAAGGGAGAAAGATGGGGCTTTCTATGCCTGTAAAGAATTGCAGTTGTAGAAAACCCCTGGAGCCATTCTAGTCTGTGCTGTCGGATTGCCGAGAGTTGGCATGGAGTTCCAGAGGGAGGGAGATGTGGGCTTCTTGGGAACTGACTGCAGTTGGGAGATGGGCTTGAGGAGAGACTGCTCAGTGGGAGATGGGGTGTCCAGAAGGCAGAGGACACAGGAGTCAAGGAAAGGCAACATTTCTGAGAATCATGGAAACAGTGCCAAGAGTCTCCTGGGATGACTATAAAGGTGAGAGCAGCACTCGAAAACTTTGGCTCTTGGCTAAGCTGAGTGAAGCAGAAAGTCCGAGTTCTATTTTCTTACCATTTCTGTTCTCGGGATCCACAAGTTCTGCTACCTGCCAGCCAGTGCAGCCTTGGCCCCATCTCACAGCCCAGATCTGCCCAGAGCTGAGCAGACCCAAGCAGGCTCCATGTGATGAGGCTATCTTCTGCAGATGCTTTCCAAGAAATCAGAGTCATAGTGACAAAGTGCAGAATTTTGTAAGAAGCTTCTTGATCTCTGTCCCGCAAATAGAGACCAGGACAGGATGTTGCTCATGAATAATAAAAGGAAGTTCTTCACCTGCCTGAAGAATGCAGTCAGAGTGGTTCTCTGGCCAATCCTCCCGCCTTTACCCACATCCTAGAAAAGAACCGGGTAACCAAGAAGATGCTTGTCTTTGTGAGGAACTTTTCTCTACCCAACTGAGTGCCTCTGGCTATCCCTCTGTGCGATCTCTGCCCAAGCACCACGAGTGGGACGTTGATCCACAGTTGAAGTCCAAAGGCAAGGAGAGAAAGTCTTGTGTGAGGCTGTCATGTCTCCCCGAAATCGGATTAGTTTTAAAGAGAACCACAGCTAAGGGTCCCTGGGCCAAGTCTGACCAGTAGCCTCCTTGTCCAAGTCACCTCTAACCCTTGTGACACTTCATGGGCCTGGGATGCTGTTTCTCTTAAGGCATGGGGAGACATTAGAAAGTTCCAGAGACCTCTCAACAGCCTCAGAGTGTAATCATCTTTCTTCTTTTTACCAACAACCAAACTGTAGCCCAGGGGTCATGAGTCTTCCCAGGGGCCATTGATTGATTTAGCTTTAGCTGTGATTTGGCTTTCAATCTCCTGTGTAACCTTATCAAAGAGACTTTCCTTGGCCAGGGGCTTTAAAATACCAAATAATTCTCTGCCCTTTTGACAACACTTCCTTCTAATTAATTAACAACAACAACAGCAACACTTTTTATTGTGATTTGGGTGAACAATTGGTGTCCATTGCATAATTCATGGAGATTTAGATTTGTGACATGATATAACTCTCTTCCCACCGACTCCATGTGTTCATCATTTCCCATCATCCCTCTTGTCCTGGATGCTGAGTTTGGTCCCTGAACCAACGCTGCCTTGGATCGCCTAAAGATGGTTGGTCTAAGGAATGTGTACCTCCCTGGTGTCACTTATTTCTCCTTACAGGCATATTTGTGTGTTGACTGAGACGTGAGCCACTAGAGTGGTTTAAAGGCAGTGCGAAAGGCAAACTAGCGTCCTGGTCTCTGGAGTCCCACCAGTCTCTATCACACTAGTCAACCTGGTCCTTTTTTCAGTGACTTTGTGTTTTGTCTCCCATTCTTCTCCCGTTCTATCCTGTGCCTCTTATTTTGGATCTCCTTCCAAGAAGATGGTCATTTGGTCTCAGGGCAATGTAAGATGGTATTCATGGGGTCCTTAAGACCTTAGGTCTGCTTGTTTCCCTGTGTCTTTGATTCTCCTTACTCTTCTTTGCTCGGCATAAGAGATCCATAGTCACACCTTAAATTCCCCCAGACACCAGTGTACTGGCCTAAGGAAGTTGAAAACACTATCTTTGTTAGCATGTCTTTGATCCTGATGTTCCTTGAGAATGTGATCCCAAACCCAAGCCCACAGGTGCTGGGCTATGAAGAGGAGGTGCTCATAACATTGCCTCGCTGGAGGCTGCTTAGCCTGAAAACAGCTCTTTCAATGAAGCAATACAGGAGCTCAGTTGAATTCTAGAGCTCAGAGTCATAAAATCTCAGGGTTGGAAGAGACTACAGAGGTTATGCAATTCCTAATAAAGTTACCACAGCACCATCAGTGATAAAGGACCATCTATTACTGTTTTTCCTCATAAAAAATTATGTTTTCACTTCTCTGGACTACACACTCTCAGTAATTTTAGCCATTCCTTTTATTCACCAGGTATGTAGACAGCCCCTGTCCCGGGCCGACAAAGATGAACAGGACAGAATCATCTGGAAAGCTGACAAGTACAACACCCTGGCTGCTCTCTGGAGCCACCTCCCAGGAATGGAACATGTGTGACAGCAGGAAGGAGCCTCAGAATGTGTGACGCACGCACTGGGCTTTGAAGGGTTTGCCAGATGAAAACCTAGGAAGGGAGGGCGCTGGAGAGAGAGGAATTAGTGCCACTTCATTTATTCCACTGATTGACTCATTCATTCAAATCATTTTTCCTGCATGCCTGCTTTGCACCAAGCTCTGTGCTAGGTCACCAGAAGACTAAGAATGAGAAAGGAAACATTCTCTGTCCTTGGGGAGCTTACAGACTAGTTGGGAAAGAAACAAATTCATTGTGGTTGAGTCGATGCTGATAGAGAGCGACCTTACAGGACAGAATGGGATGCCCCTCTCAGTTTCTGAGACTGTAACTCTTTACACAGCGGCGGGACTCAAAAAATCTAGGAACTTGTTGGCTGTCTTAATGACTATTTTATGTATTTTTAAAATGACATACTAAAAGATTATTATTTTATATAGTTAAAACTTAGATAAGAATAAAAGAGGCATACAATATAGATAAGACCGTTTTAAAATATTAATGGAAAAACATTAAATAATACCTGACAAAAAGCAATACAACTGTTATTTAAGGTCTTTCCATATTGCTTCTTGATTGGCATCCTCACTTGCAATATTCTTTGTTTTTATGCAAGCATCATCAGCTGTGTGATTTATATTTCAACTTCTTTTCCCTGTAGGAATAAGATCCCATTCTTTTAGGCCAATTAGACAATAGCTATTGCATTTGATGTATCAGAAACAGTTGGGTGGCATCTCTTCTCTGAGCATCCTGTGCATCTTTGAACAAGCCCTCTTGGCTTCTGCTGAACTTGGGGCAATTATTCTGACAATGTTTTTAGCTCTTTGAACACTTTCAGGAATTGCATCATTCACTCCTCAAATCTAAGGGTAATTGGAGTCTAACACAGAACTGGGGCACGGATGATCTTTAGACAGGAGTTAGGAATATAAAGGCATGCTTTCCACATGGGGCAGCTGTCCAGATACCCACCTTACAAAGAACCCTGATTCCAAGGGCTATTTTAACAATTGGTTTTCCAAACTCACCCCAAAATTAGTCATCCATTTTGCTGTATTAGTACAAAGTGACTGAATCCCACTGAAGCAGTCACTAATCTGGTGTCAATTTGAGGATTAGGATTGTATGGGGTGGAGTCTGGCCTGTCAATCTGGAGATAGCCAAGGAGACCTCTGTGTGAGCATGGCTTTCTCCTGAGAATTCTGGGAAATCTGGTTGTATTGAGAGACTCACTTCTCGGTCTCTTGGAGATGCTCTACTGACAAGATGTAAGGCAGACTCCCTGTGAGACATCTCAGAGGAGAAGCCACATGGACTTACCCTGATGGAACCAGACCTCTGAAGTCAGAAAAGCCACATAGCGATCCCTACCAGTGTGGAGATGATTCTATCACCACTGGATACACAAGCCTCTGCACCCACTGGCCTGTGATTGTCCTGGTATCATTGCATGTGATTCCTGAAATTGAAGAGGACTTTATAGATTGATATTGGACATATGGGCTAACATCGGACTTATGACCTTGGATCAGACTGGGCTGGGATGTTTCCTCAATGTTCAATTGCTCTTGTATATAAACTTCCTTCTTATGCACATAAGAGTGTTTATGAATTGTTTTTCTAGTCTATCCAGACTAACACACCCACCATTGTCTTTTGGGTGTAGAAAGTCTTGTGTTCCAACTTCAGCGCAGCTGGTAGTTTCGCACTGCTGACCTTGAGCTTAGCGGCCTAACATGTAACCGCTATGGTGCCAGTGCTCCTCTAGTTGGGAATATGGAGTATGGAGTACAGGGGACGGGGGAAGCAGCAATGACATCATGCACCAACATAAAAACAACACAGAGAGAACATGTACACTCTGAAACCATACCACTTTCTGTGGAGCCAACTCCAGTCCATGGTGATGCCATGTGCATCAGAGCAGAACTATGCCCACAGAGATCTTGATGGTGAAGAAGAGGGTCACATCTTTCCTCTGAGGTGGATTTGAACCACCAACCCTTTAGGTAGTAATAACTTGCATCACTCTGGGACTCTCAAAATTCTAAACCTAAACCCCATTTCCATCAAATAGGTTCCAGCTCACAGAGACCCTGCAATGTAGAGTGGAGTTACCTCTGATTGCCAAAGCTGTAAATATTGCCAACTGCCATATCTTCCTGGGAGCTGGTGGGTTTGAACTGCCAGCTTTTTAGTTAGCAGCTGAATGTTTTTAAAGGCGGCTCCTGGGGTCTTTAAAGGAGGGCACTGAATCTTTGGGCAAAAGGCCAAGTGAAAATGAGCAAGGCCAGATCAAGGAGCAAGATAGCCCCACACAGAGCCCACTGGGAGAGAGGGTGGAAGTAGGGCTGGAATAGACAGGAGGGTCTTCTTCGTTATTTCTCAGAGGGGATCCATTGAGGACACCAAACAAGTGAGGAAGGCGATTATCGTGTCCAGGGAAAGCCAGTCTGGGAGCAGACCAGTGAATAGCTCAAGAGGCAAGAGGTGGAGGAAGGAAGGTCAGTAGCCTTAGTGAGCCCTGGTTTTTCTCCTTCTTGTGCATCCCAGGAAGCCAATTTCCCTCTTTAATCATGATACCAGAGTGACATGCTACACTGCAGGTGTGAACTGATGAATACAGAGCACAGTAAATTGTTAACTTAATTTAGAAACCCCTCTTCTTTTGTTGCTCTTGAGATGATGTTAATTACCATGGTAACAATATCATTCTGCTTCTTCAGATGGTCCCTCATATCAAAAGAAACCACTGAATGGCATTCTGGTTTACTCCTGTCAAATAACTGTTATCTCTGGCCGAGCCCTGGTGGCGTAGTGGTTGTGTGCAGAACTGCAGCCCACTGGGATGGAAGTTCAATTCCAGCTTACAGGAGCAGAGGCTGGGCCTCCTATTCCCACCACCAGAGGGCAGTGATGCCTAAAAAACTAATTGTTCTCTCATCTGAGACTTAGATATTCAGCTATTTGGTGTTGGAGTGTGGGGATTTTCATCAATTCTTGTTACAGTTCATTCTCTTGGCTCCACCCCTCTCCTCCAGTCCACTAGCATCATCTGGAAACCTGCTTGTTTGGTCAATGTATTTCTACCTGGAAATTGGGCTCTCATTCCAATTAGATCTTAATTCTAGTCCTTGGTACATGTTTTTTAACACTCCAAGACCAAGGAGAAAGTGTGGAATATGCCTTGTACAAGACAAACTAATAAAGCGTTTCATGTGCATGTATCTTGCCATCTAAATCAGAAGGACCTTTTCCCAAGCACCATGTTGAAACCTAGGTAAACCACCAGATTGTTCAGGAACTCTTTCTAGATAGAAGAATGCTCCTCATCTGACAGTGAGTCCTTCCTGTTTCTTTGTGGCCATCACTTTCTTTTCAAGGATTCATGAACAATCCACTGAACTAACTGTTCTAACCAACTGACCGTTCCATCATCCCAGTTGACTAGACCCCAAACTTTGGAATTTCATGCCTTGTTTTTTCTTAGCTGACCTGCTAGCAGGAGTTGACACCATTGATTGCTTCCTCCTTCCTGAAACCCTGTCATCACAGATCACCAAGACTATGTACTCTCCTGGTTTCCTCCCCGTTCCCTGGCTGCAGCTTCTTGGTGACCTTGCTGATGCCTCCTTGCCACCATTTCAACCTTGGAGTGGCCAGCATTCAGTTCTTGGACTTTCACTTTTCCAAGTTACTTCGATGTTGTCATTGGCTGTCATCACTTTGAAGCCAGTTGGTGGTGACCTCATGGATATCAGAACAAACCCTTGCCTAGTCTTGTCCCAACTTCACAATAGCTGGTATGCTTGAGTCCATGAATGTGGTCACTGTGTGTGTGGCCAAGTGTCTCCCAGCCAACAGGGCTCACTGTCCAGCACTGTATTGTACAGTGAGCTGCTGAGATCTATCTGTAAGGTTTTCAATGGCTAGGATTTAGAAGTAGATCCCTGGGCATTTCCCCCCCACACCTGCAGCTATGTGAGCTCTCAGTGGCCTATCTTCTAGTATCCCATCAGCCTGCAAGATGACATTGGCAGCAGAAGGGTGGTTACTTTCATTCAGTGTCTCTTAGCCTTTCAAATGCTGTGACCCTTTCATACAGTTCCTCATGTTGTGGTGATCCCCAACAAAATTAGTTTTGGTGATCCCCAAATAAAATTATTTTTGTTGCTACTTCAAAACTGTAATTTTGCTACTGTTATGGATCATGACAGTATGATTCATATCTTCTATGCAGGATGTATTTTCACTGTTACAAATTGAACATAATTAAAACATAGTGATTAATCACAAAACAATATATAATTATTGTTTGTGAAATATTTATTTCTAATGACAAATAAATGAAATTTTGTCTTGAAGCATGGTGTGGCATGGGTAGCAGTCTTCACACTGGGGAGGGCTCCTATGTGGGCATATCAGCATGGGGGCAGACCTGCCTGGAGAGTGATAGAGGAGCGGTATCTGGGTTCCTAGAACCATTGGAAATCTGTGTTTTCTGATGGTCTGAGGCAACCCCTGTGAAAGGGTCGTCCGACCGCCAAAGGAGTCATGACCCACAGGTTGAGAATCGCTGCTTCCAGTTCCTCGTTAACCTTGTCCACAGACACCCCTCGCCAGCTCCAACCTCTTCCCCGATCTCCAGCCTCATGGACTGAACTGCTGACCAAATAGCTTTTTGCAGCTTTCTAATAATCCTAACTCTCTTGCCCTCAAGTTGATGATGACTCCAGCGACCCTGTGAGTCAGAGTAGGGCTTCCCCTCTGTTTCCAAGACTGTTCATGCTGGAGGGAGCAGACCGCCATAGCGCTCTCCAGATGAGCAACGGGGGACTTCCAACTACTGACCTACGATTAGCAGAGCCCAGCTGACCGCTATGCTACCAGGGTTCAGATGTTCAAATGCTCCCTATCCCAGTGTGAGTCCCTAACCCGGCTCCATCCACTAAACTAAGTTCTGTAGTTGTGTCATCTCAGTTAACAGTCACTCCAGAGTTCCAGTAGAGCAGGCCCAAACTGGAAACGAACTCTGACACCTCTGGGGTCTCTCATGTACTCATTCTACATCTAATAGAAAAACAAAAACAAAAACGCTCTGTCCAGAATTTGACAGATTTTTAGACCAGTTCTCACATCCGCTCCAGTTTACACCATCGCCACATGGTCTTATGAAAGTTTCCTGACAGGCTGCCTAGCTCTCAGCATTACCTCCTGCCATCTATTTGTAACACAAAGTGTAAGCTGGTGTAAGCCAGAGGGTGCTATCACTCTTAAGTCTGTAGCTCCCATCTCCAAGTAAAAATCAAATTATTTGCAATGACTTGGCACTTCTTGGATTCCACCTTTGAGGAATCTCTCCATAATACCCCCAGTTTAAGTTAAAACCATGTTCTCTCTAACATGATGAAGTCTCCAACCCTTCTTTGTTTTCTCTACAGCCCTCATCAGCAACCAATATATTATATGTGTGTATATACTAACCCTTCAGGCACTCTCAGGAGTTTGGCTATTAACCTCAAGATTGATAGTTCAGACCCATCAGCTGTTCTGAGGGGAAAAGGAAGGCTTTTAGTCTCAGAAACTCAATATTGGGTCATTGTGAGCCAGAAGAGACTTGATGGTAGCATTGATGTTGTTGTTTTAATCTCTTCCTACTATACCTCCCAATAAAGAGTGGCAGTTACAGAATGGATCGTCAACGTGAGACTTAGGAGTGACGGGGTGGAGGTTAGCCTGTCAATCAGGTCAGGGCTTGATGATCTTATTTGGAGGCATTAAGGAGATAAATAGCTTGCAGGAGGTGAGACACACATGGGGTTAAACTGATGGCAGGCAGAGCCTTGAAGCTGGAGGAACTACATGGAGACTCGTGCCAGCATAAGATGTTTCCACCACCACTGGATCCACAAGAATTTCCACCCACTAGCTTGTGATTTTCCTTCATTTGCTGTCATTGTATATGTTGTGTGATTCTGAAAAGGAATTTACAGACTGGTGTTGGACATGTGGGTTGATATTGGATTTATGGATTTGCTCTGGATTGGGCTGAGATATTTTCTTAATGTAAAATTACTCTTTATATAAAGCTCTTTCCTATACACATAGAAGTGTCTATGAATTTGTTTCTCTAGTCTACCCAGACTAACACATAGGGCATAGATTTTTGTTTATTTTGTTTTCTTTTTAGGCATCACTGCCCTCTGGTGGTGAGAGTAGGAGGCCCAGCCTTTGCTCCTGTGTGTTGGAATTGAACCTCCATCCCAGTGGGCCGCAGTCCCATGCACAACCACTACGCCACTGGGGCTCAGCCCGATTTTTGTTTATTTTGATCACTGCTCTATTCTGAGGATCCAGCGCAGTCTGCCATACAGCAGCTATGTGGTCAGATTTGTCGAACAGTTGTGGAGACAGTAATTTTTCCTGGCATTGACATCCTGGAAAGAATTCATTACTTTAAAAGTTGGAACAGGGCAACACATTTGTCCATCTTTAGCTTCTGGATGTCCCGCTGATTTCCAGAATGTTTCCTAGATTGCCAACGGGGGCTGAGCAGCAGCAGCAGCAGCAGCAGCAGCAGCAGCAGCAACAGCAGCAGCAGCACACCGTTGTCATTGTCCGTTGCCACTGAGTTGGCTTTGCCTCACGGTCACCCCAGTCAAAGCAGAATGAAGCACTGGCCAGCCCCCTGTGTCTCAGAAGAGAATGATGTCCCATGAGATTTTCCGTGGCTGGTTCTGATGCTCAGAAGTACAATGCTATCACCAGACCTTTCTTCCAAGGTGCTCTGAGGTGGACCAGAGTCTCCAATGTTTCGGTTAGCAGCTGAGTGGTAACCATGTGTACCACCCAGAACTCAAGCAGTGTTTCCTGAGAGGACCTGTTTCAGACCCTTCCCCCTCTGCCTTGCATCTCAGGACCAGTTGGCCTCACATTGGTAGAATTTCATTGTAGACTGATTCTCAATTGACTTTCCCATTAGGTCGCCACCCCCCAGTGTCATGCTCCTCATTCACAGTGGAGGTTTGTTCCTGGGAGGGACATTAAAGCCGGGACTGCATTTCCCAGCTACTCTTACGGTGGAGAGTGTCACGATTCACTTCTGACCAATGACGAGTGGGCAATGTGTTTCTATTCCAGGAGTAACCCTAGACACCTTCTTGACACGCCCCTCTCCCTTCCCCCTCTCTGCTGGCAGGGTAGCTATGCTTCTGATGACTGTGGGAGCCAGCTGTGGAGAGAGGAGGGAGTGCGTCTATCCTTCTGGATCTCTAGGTGAGCTCCCTCCCAATGGGGTTTTGCAAGAGTGATAAGTAAATGTTTGTTGGACTAAACCACTGAGATTTGCATGCTTTGGGAGTCAGGCTCACCTTAAACAAATACAGATCAGATACACACTTTTCTGCAAGCCTGTCTTAACTTGTTAGGGATGCCTCAACAAAACACCACCAAAAGTGTCACTTGAAAGAAGAGGAATTTATTTTCTCACAGTTCTGAAGTTTGGGAGCCGGCACTCAGTGTGCCAGCCTTGCAAAGCAGGCTCCCTTGAGTTCAACTCTACAAAGCGACCCTTCTTCCCTTTGTTCAGCCTCTGATAGCCCTTGATTTGCAGATGGAGCACCACCTGGTATCTTCCCACTGTGTGGGGGCCTGTTTCCACATCTGTCCTGTGTTCTGTGACTTCTCAAAAGAGATTTGTTGCATAGTCCCCACCCTGCTACAAATCTGGTAGGATTTAACTGATATGTCTTCAGAAAAGGACCCTATTTCCTCAAACAAGGTCACATTACATAGGTACAAGGGTTAGGATTTCAACAGATCTTTTGGGGGATACCGTTAAATCCACTAGGGAGTCTCTTGAGAGCATCGCTCTGCAGTCTAGAAAATGCAGGGAACCGGTGGAACAGCTGTCTCAAGAAGGAAATAGATACTTTCTCCTGATTGTCCCACCGCCCCCTCATCACAAGCAACTCTCTAGGACATCACCTTCCCTTCTTGTACTTTCAACTTTAGGAGAGGGGGATATGGAATAAAACGTCGAGAGAGGTCACAACAACTCTGTGCACTGCTCATTCGCATCACAGGCCAACTGGGTTCCAAACAGGTGAAGAAGTGTCAGGGGAAAGGCGGAGTGCAGAACCAGGCCAGTGTTTTTGGTTTTTCAGTTAGGGAGCCTGGACCTTGTTGTAAGAAACTTTTCAGGCAGCCTCGGGGCCAGCCAACAAGCAGGCACTGGTCCATCCTGCATCCCAGGAGGGAGGGAGCTGCTGGCTGCGGGCCTGGCCTCTGAGAGGGTAGGTCTGCTCCCTGGACAGCCGTGTGCTGCAGTGACAGCCCAAGTGTTCCCAGGACAGATGGGGAAATGAGAGCAGAGCTGGGCTGGACTCCGAGCCGTAGAAATGAATTCCTCAAAGGCCCAGTCCGGGCACTGATGCCTCCTTGGCCCAGAGGAGAGTGCAGGGAAGCTCCATGGGGCAGGTGGCGTGATCCAGGATGCTGGCTCAGACTGAGGTGGGAGCCTTCAACAGAGACTGGCTGCTTACATCTCTCGCCTAACGCATTTCCTCGTTAGCTTTCTGTATAAAATGGGAAGAAGGCAGCCAGTGTTCTTTGTTTGGAAATAATATGAAGTATAAGAAGCACTGGTGTTCTAATGGCTATAAGCTGCAAATAGATGTGTGGGAGACATGCAGGCTGAACAGGGGTGGGAGGGAGTGTGGGTGCGTGCACGCCTGAAGAGATACTGGTTGGAGAGCGGGTATCTGTACATGAGCATTCACCTTCCCGGTGGCGCATCAGACCAAGGAAGCAGATTAACTGCCATGGAATCATCCCAAGTCACAGCAACCCTGTGGACAGAGCAGAATCCCGTGGGTTTCTGCGGCTGTGAATGTTTTGTTGTTATTGTTGTTGTTGTTCTGAAGGCATTTTAAAAATCATCTTATTAGAGACTCGTACAACTCTTCCTATCATAATCCACCCTTCCTTCCTTCCATCCATCCATCCATCCATCCATCCATCCATCCATCCATCCATCGTGTCAAGCACATTTGTACATTTGCTGCCATCATCATCCTCAAAACATTTTCTTTTTACTTGAGCCCTTGGTATCGGCTTCTCATTGGTCTCCTTCCTCCCCCTCCCACCCCCCATGGACGCTATAGCCTGTAGATTTGTAGGGGGGCAGAAAGCCTCATCTTTCTCCTTCAGAGTGGCTGACGTATTTGAGTTGCAGACCATTTGGGTTAGCAGCCCACTAAGTAACTCCCTACCTCGCAGGGAGCAAGACTATAAATACTTCTTAGGTGACACAGACAGGGGCCTTGGGGGCAGGAGGAGCGATAGGGCGACGGTATGGATTTGAAGGGTTACGTGTCCCCAGAAGTCATTGCAAATGGGATACCACCTGGTCCCATCTCCAAGAACAACAATCTCACTGTCCCCGAGTAGCCGCAGGGGAGCAGGGGGTAGGGGATGGTCAGGGCGGGCCCACACCTGCGGCAGAAGGACTCTGAAGCCTGCTGCTGGGCAGGAGCTTTGAGGCATGTCCAATCTGCTGCAGGGCCAAGGTGTGGGAATGACTGTCACGTGACTTCCCTCCATCTGCAAAGAGGGTCCTGCCCCTGTGCACACACCACCAGGCTGGAGCTGGCAGGACATGGCAGGTACTGTCATGGAGGTTTCTGCCACTTGGTATAGAGGCAAGGGACCCGACAATGGGTGCCTACCAGGGCAGATGAGATCTGACTCTGGCCTTGTGAGTGTCCCACGGGGAGTACATAGACTCCCTGTTTGCATGTCATTAAATAAATGTGGGATTTTGACCCATCTCCCTGCCAACAGCCGCCCAGTGGGCAGTTGCAGTTAGTATCCTTCTCTCCTGGCAAGATGTATGCCCAGGGAGCCATGGCCTTCTGTCCCCAGAACCAGGGTGCCCATTCATTTGGGTCCTTCTGTGCAGTGCAGGCCACAGACAGTCAAGGGCTAGCAGAGGGGCTATATCCTTGTCGGGCATGGGTGAGTGTGCCCTATGGGTGCGGTCACATCAGCCAGTGCACACCTTTGTCACCCATATGCCTCCAAGAGAAAACCAGGAGCCTCTGCAGGCGGTGCCCCCAAAGATTCCCTTTGAACCTTACACAGTCCCTATGTCTTCAGCAGGCCTCAGGACACCTGCAGCGAGATTCAGCTTCAGAATCCAGAATCTGCAGAGCCAGTGACTTCTCTCCAGAAGTCCCATTTGGGTTCCCATTTGGGAAACCTAGGGGCAGTAGGACTGGCAGGTGGGGTGAACAAGGGCATGCACCATTCTAGGCTGTTTTGAGATCAAAGGAGTCCCTACCCCCACCCTGAAAATCCTGTGTGCCCTGGAACACAAGTGTCCACGCTATTTGTCTTCCTTCTGTTAGAGCACCTTATAAATGGTGTGGCGGCTGGAGCTAAGGCCTTGTCAACATCACAAGAGTGCCAGGAGCCACAACCAGGCAGGGAAAGGCAGCCCATACAGAACTCCTGTCCAGGGACGTGCAGGAAAGGGACAGATGAGCACCTGGAAGAGACAGCTTCCTGACAGCCATGGGTGTAGAGTACCAGCACGCAGACTCTCACCTAGCAGGCACTAGCTGAGCAGTGGGGATGGGCCAGACTCTGTGCTGAGTGAGTCCAACTGAAATCAGACATGGGCTGCTGCTGGAGTCACTGCCAAGGGCAGGAAACAGGCACTCTGTTTGCAAATATTAACAGGCTAGCTGACGGAACAAGAGAGGTCCCTGGGTAGTGCAGGTGCCTGGGTAGGTGCCTTTCCAGCAAGTGACAAACTTGGCTACTTCCTATGTTAGAGCTCCGGGCTGTTAACAATCCCAACTGAATTCTATAATCCTGTCAGCAACTTGCCCCACTTTCTGTTACTCAAACCCATGGGAAGAAAAAGGAAACCCAATGTACACAGTCCCACTGAGTGGCATGGTGGGAGTTACAAAGAGTATGGCTACCAACAGCAGTAGCTGCCAATGGGTCAATTCTGACTCATAAAACACCATCTAAACTCACTTCCCCTGGGTCAATGCCAATCGACTCAGACCTGCGGGTTCATTCATAAGCCAAAGGTGGAAGATTTCAGTCACCCAGAGACGGTCTGATCAAACACCCCCAAAGTTTACCCCATTGAAACCCCTTCAGAGGGCAGTTCGGTGTTCACACTCACACGGTTAGTTTGTGTGTGTGTTTTACTCACTCTACCAGGAGACAGGAATGCCCTGAGAGAGGAGCTGTTCCTTCTTTTGTTTTTTATTAGAAGCGACAGCCACATTAATATGGGTCAAAGGGAGATCAAATGATAAGGTATTACAACGTAACTCAACTACATCTGCCACAATTGACTTTATGGTGCTCTCTGTCTGACAGCAGGGCCACTCACATCTCTCCCTTCAGGTTCCAGGGGATTCCCTGGAGGCTTCACCCATGTGGAGACCTTTTAACGGGAGATCTTGTAATTGCATATTGGTCTTCTACTTGTCACCCGTAGCCTTCTGCCAACCGGGTATTCACAATATGAACGCTGATACCATGCCCTTCTTCAGATCTGGATTTTATTATTTACAATCCTTGGATCACATGGGATGTTATGCTTCTTCCCTTTGGGCTAGCTGACGCCTCACTGGGATGACAAGTTGCTCAAAGAAAAGCCTTTATGATCCCAGACACTGTTCTTTCTGATAGCCGGACTCCGTCTGGCTTCTTCTCCGCACGTTGCCAGAGCACCCATGACATCAGTGGCCTCTTTACCATTGCTTTTTGCCTGTGCCCACATTTGAAGGATCATCCAACCAGTACCTCCAAGGAGAGCTGCCACTCTGCTGGAGGAGCCCCCAGTGCCACCAGGTCACAGTGGGTGTCAACATCTTCGTTGATTAACTCCCAAGGTGTTCTGACTGGGCCTACCGGGTGGTAAGCATTGTGCTGGCCATCAGAGATGGAGGGCCTCAGGCTCTGGGGGAAGACTGACCTATAACAAATGGCACACCCAGTGAAGAAGCAGGTGGTCACTACCTATGGCAGGACATCAGGAGATGCTGAGAGCAGAAATGGACGTCAGGAAGGAGTGGGGTGGCCTGAGCTCTACTCCCTCTTCCGGGGTCCCCACCACAGCCTCCTCCGGATGGACCTCCCTTCAAGGACTTCAAGTAATGGCCCAGCTTCACCCTAGGCCGTGCCTGGGCAAAACTGTGCCTGTTTTGCTCCTGCAGCTGCCCTCCGGGTCAGCTGGGTGATTCATGGCGGCAGCAGGCCACCTGGGGGCAGCGGCGGAGGGGGCTGGCCCAGAACCACACTCGGGCTCAGTGCCAGGGCTGCCCCAGATTCCCAGACTCTACCCGATGCCGCGTGGGAGGGTCAGTGCCCACAGGGACAGAACTCCTCCATCGTTCTGAGATCGGTGTGGTCCTATTCAGAACATAGTGCGGGCCCCCGCGGAAGAAGAAAGGGAAGGTGGGAGACGCATCTATTTTGGCCAGAGCCCCATTAGACAGGAGAACGAGGACGTTCTCTCGAGCCAGGCACGCTCTGTCCTTCTGGCAGAGGTGCGTTCGGACGAGCCATGAGGGGTCCTCACAGACTTCCTGCACCCCAACTTACCCACATGTACCCACACCCACTCCCGGGGCCAGGGCTCGGGTGACGGGGAGGGGAACCCCTGCTCAACTCTTTCCTTGTCTTCGGCAAGCACTGACGGAAGTATGGCACGTGTGGGCAGCCGTGAGGGCGGAGGCTTGAAGAACAAGACCTCTCATGCCCGCCTGGGGGCCCTCCGCCTCTCCCCATCTTCGTTACCAAGTGCTGCTATTGGGGGGAGGGGAGAGAGAAGCAGCCAGTACAGCAGGCGGCTCAAAGACCCGTGGTGTGTGTTCTCCGAGTTCCCCGGCCGCGCCTGCTCCTCCTGCGCGCCTCTCCCCTGCTTTCTCGTGCTTCGGATACATTGCAGAGGAGATGGTTCTGCCGCCCCTCCCATGCAGCATCTATCTTCCCTGCGGTGGGCGCCCGGGGTAATGGTTCTTATTACCAAATGCCCCCCGCCCCTCCCCGAGTAGGTTTTGAGCCCACGCTACTCTTGACACCGACCCTCTGAATGTAACACAGGAAGACCCTCTTCTCAATGAAGTCCTATTACAGGATCGGGGACCAGAGCGTCAACATTGGTTGGTGGCCTATACAGTTCACTTCACCATCTCCAGCCGACAAACGGTTCCCTCTGAACATCCTGGCCCTCACTAAGCAAAGGGCTGACATTTCCCCAGAGGAGGGGCAGGGCAGCATCTTACACCTCCAGTCTCATGGTGCTGTTCACCTTGGGGCCATGGGAGAAAAGCAGGGGTTCATGTGTGTGCACAGTGCCCCCCGATCCAGCCCTGGTGGCCCCTTCCTCAGGAGGCTGCCTCTGCCTTTAATGTGGGTGTGTCCTCTGGCTGCCCTTGTGTTGGACACCCAGGGAGTCTTGGAATTGACCAAGAGTACCCACAAGATTGATTATTGGTCGTGACTGGTCTGCCTGACACATGGACCCCCTCCTCTATCCTCCTCCAGTGTTGACTCTGCTCTGTGAGGCTCCAATGACGCACGGGGGATTTTGTACCCCCCTACTCATTTGAATCCATCTTCCACAATGGTGACACCCCTCTCCGTTCCAGCCTCTCCTTGCACCCCCGACACACTCGCATTAAACCACCACACCATGCTTGCAGTTTCATCCAGCCCTATACTCTCACACGACACTCGGGATGCTGGGAGGCTCTAATCATGGTCTCGTTTGCTGTGAAAAGGGATGTTTGAGATCTAATCCCCGATACCCATGACCATGACCTTGTTTACAAATGGAGTCCTTGTGACAGAGTAAGGCCATACTAGATGATGGTGGGTCCTCAACCAATCACTCGCATCCCAATACAAACCAGTTGCCATGGAGCCAATTCTTACCAATGGCGACGCCCTGCTGTGTGTCAGAGTAGAATTGTGCTCTAGGGGGCTTTGAGAGGTAGATCTCTAAGCAATTCTTCTGAGATGACTCTGGGTAGACTCGAACCTCTGACCTTTCAGTACCAGCCCACCACATGAACCATTTGCACCCTCTTGGGACTACAGCATGTTTATAAAAAGGAGAAAATCGGACACAGAGACAGAAAAAAAGGCCAAACTCACTGCTGCTGAGTTGATACCAACTCCCAGTGGCCCTGCAGGGCAGATGAGAACTGCCTTGTGCGTTTCCAAGGTGGTCCCTGTTGACAGAGGTAGAAGGCCTGGTCTTCCTCCCTTGGAGCGTTCATCCCAGCTCGACTTGTAACCACCAGACACAATACAAACACACCTAGGGGAGAAGTGGTGTGATGACAGAGAGTGAAGGAGAGCCCTCTCTGCGAGTGTGTGGCCCTGCAGACACCTCCTCAGAACAGTGGCAGAGTCATCTTCCATGATCTTATGGTGCCATGTGGCGGGAGCCTCTGAAACCTATTCTCCCAGGTGCTTCCAGTGTGCTCCACAGCAGCCAGCACACTGGAGTCTGTGGGTGAGGCTCAGAGCAAAGGCCTCAGGGCATGTAAGAGGAAGCACGGTGCTGAGTTGGGTGGGTGTGGTAGGGACCCACAAAATGTGTGGGATGTTATGGGTCCCCAGAATGTGGGGGGTGTTATGGGGGACCCCAAAGACTTCTTGAGAAAGGTAGCATTTGCAGAATGATTTTTTTTTTGGCCAAATGAATACATTGGACTAGAGGGTAGTAAGGAGGGGGCCGTCAGAGTAGGGAAAGGCTTCCCGGAAGAAGAGCCAGTTGAGAAAGCAGCGTTGGAAGTGGTGGACAGAGAGGCAGAGGTCCTGCAGGAGCTGGCCCACCAGATGCACAGCTTTGAGTTGTCCCATAGCAAACGAGTCTTAGATCTCAGAGTTTCCTGACACCAACCGATTGCTGCCCGGGCCACGTGCAGGGGATGGCTCAGGCTGCAAGGAGAGGAAGGGGCCCACCCGTGGTCGCCTGCCTTGAGTTTCCCAGGCCTGGGCTTCCCTGCTGACTTGTGTGGCAAACCACCCGGGATGCCTCTGTGGGTTCCGATTCCTTGAGGAACTCCCCAGAGTTCTGCTTGCCGCAGCAATGCACGCTGCCCCCATGGCAGGCCCTTGCAGGGGGCACAAGTTCTGCTTGACAGCTGCCGCTGGAGGGGACCGAGGGCTGGTTCTACCCAGGCCCAGGCCCAGGCTGAGGCAGGAGGGGCCAGGGGAGAGTCCCTTGAGTGGTGGGGTGAGACTCTGCCCAGGAAAGTGCCCCTGTCTTTGCATCCACAGCAGCTGTGTCCTGCTGGGGAGACTCATGCCCAGGAGCAGCGGGTGGGGGCTGTGCGCTGGGTCCGCGTAGCCTCCTGCTTGCACGTTTAGTACTGTTCCCTTCCCAAGCCGGCAGCTCTTTCTCAGGCAATCCCGTGTGCAACCACGCCACCTGCTGCCGGGCTCTGGACGATCTCCACAATGGTGGGTTTCCTCTCGCCCGGTGCTGTGGCCACTGTGTATTCTAAGAGCCTTCTAACCGGGTGTGGGTGTGGTGGGGAGGGGGGCTCATCTTCTGCCACAATATCAGAAAATGCAGTGGTGATTCATAGGGATTTCATGGGTTTACCTGAAAATCATTGTTTGGGTCAGTTGATGTCCCACCTTCGTCTGCATTCCAGAACACACACTCAAGAACGTCTCCTGTGGACTGCCTTCCCGGCTGCCCCCTCCCCCCACCCCCCCACCCCCAAACAAGGCCTTTGAGCCTTCTGACCACACAAGGGATGATGCTGCCACCTGCTGGAAAAGACTGGAAAAACCAAACCAAACCAAAAACTCACAGCGGTCTAGCCAATGCTATGGAGTTCCAAGACTGTGAGTCTTGGAGGGAGTAGGAAGGCTCACCTTTTTCCTGCAAAGCAGCTGGTGGTTTCACACT